>JXTC01000205.1:192516-276392 GCA_002914845.1 Trema orientale
TAATAGGTAGCCAAAATAATACTAGAAACTAGTAACTGTAGATAAATAATACTAGAACCCGATAACCTGTAGACAACTAATACTAATAGCAATGAAAGAAGAGCTGAAAACTAGATAAAGATAAGAGAAAACCTTGGTTCCCGCTCCAATTTTTTGAAATTTGTCATCTTCATCATCCTTGCAAATAGTGTGAGTAGCACTAGCACAAATAGGATCCTAACATAAAAAAATAAGACAATAAAAGTTAAACTTAATAAAAATAAGGACTACAATACATGTTTGAGTAATTTGAAGTGTTACCTGATCATCTTTTTCATCTTTTTCACTATTACAATCCTTACTACCTTTTGAAACCTCTATCTCTGGCTGAACTCCAACATTGTTCCTCTCAGTACTTTTTTCAACAATACTTTCAACATGATTACCAAAAATTTGATCATTTTCGTTGATATTTTGAACTGATCTAATCGGAATGTCACCACAACCTATTTTCTCTTGAATACCAGCCAATACTCCCATAATGACTGAATATTTTTCACTCATATCCCTCCTTAGTGCATCATGCCTTGAAGCCAAATCCTCTTTCAACAAGCCAAGTTTCTTACCCAATTGCAGCTGCTCCAAATAAATATTCTTGAGACGTTTCTCCAAATTTGAAGAAGTAGTCCCAAATCCTGTTTCATGAAATCTTTTAGCCTTTGAAGAAGATGGCTTAGGTAACTTGGAGTAGGTAGAAGCTTCAATCATAAATGGAATCTTTGGTGATGGAACCTCGAAATCATCATCCTCTTCAACCAAATTTTTTGGAACCGAATCTATTGAATTGTACTGAAATTCTTTCAGATTCAGCAGCTCCCTCTCCTCATCAGTTGGAAACATTTTCTTTATTTCAAGCTACAAAGAACAACAAATAAAATGCCTTTAAAAAATTTTTAATAAAAAGCTCATGGAGAATAAAGGCTTAAATGATACAAAAAAATGAAATAAAGAGTAAGAAATTATCTCTTTGCAGTGAAAAACTTTCCTCTCAAGAAATTTATAAAGTGGTGTAATTCCTGTTGACCAATTTACAATGCGGGGCACAGCAGAATCTACATGGTTGCATATTAACCCAGACAAAGCAGGAATGGTTTCGTACAACCATATTTGAAAAGCCAGTGGAAATCCAAGTAACTTGTAGTTATTATCCTTAGATCTCACAGACTTTACCTTCAAACCAGCCCTCAAGTACTTAATAGTAACCCCAAACAACTCCTTACCCCATGGATAATCATTGAAATCACCAGTATCACACAAGTGCATGAAACTTCTTTCGACAAATTTATCTTTTACTGATGGTAACAAAAAATTAGAAATCAAATAAAGACACGCCATACCAACAGCATCTTTATCATTGTCATACTCTGAAGACAAAAAACGATGCTCTAGAATTGTCCGGTCAACATTTTTATAATCCTTGAAATACTTATCTAAACCATTAAAACAGTCCCACTTCTTATCTTTAAACTGAGATAAATCTGAATCACCAACACACTTCAATGCAGTAACTAACGCAAATTGTTCGATCCCAAATTTTATAAGCTGACCTCCAATCAAAAACCACATTTCATTTGGGTTGTTCGGTTGATTAACCTCTCTTAATAAAGCATAGTGTAGTAACTGACCTTGAATCTGTAAATTCTTAAGATCCCAAAAATGCCTAAAACAAGTTTTCTTAAACAACTCAACCTGACTCCCTTTCAATTTTGTCTTAATATTTTCTATAACTTGAAATGATGTAAAACACTGAACCTTAGAATGAAAACGTTCCTCAGGTTTAAATTTTAGCTTCCACCCCTGAAAAAAACACATCGCAGACACAAAAAAAATGAAAAAACAGAAAACAACACATATAGAAAAGAAACTATAAAACACACCAGTAACTATTTACCAGTATCCAAAACTACAAATATAAGAGATACTAGTACACGAGTAAACACACGGTATGTATGTTTATGGATTAAAAGACCTAATAAAATCAGAATCCACCGTGACATTTGGGAGTTTTGGTACAAGGCTCATGATTCTTTTTTCTTCTTGAATCTTGATTTCTTTGTGAGTGTGTGTAAAGAACCCGGATTATTGGAAACCAGTAACGAGACCCAATATACAAACCCATACAAAGAACCCAAAAATCATATACAAATTCAGACAAAAGAAAAAACACAAAAATCGTACACAAATCAGCAAAAATGGAAAATAATAACAAAAACCCAAAAATCAGAAACAAAAAAATTTCCAAAAAATAGCATGCATGTAAAATAACCAAATAATGATAATAACAGTTACCCTCATATATTTTGGAATTGAAGTTTTCACAAGATTTGGGTCCAACCGAAGCTTCTTGGCGACAGATTTCTCTCTCTCCCTGGAACCTTTTTAATCATCAATCACCTTCCTCTTCTGACTTCTTTTGGTCTCTTCGTCTCCAGCACCAGACTTCTCCTTCATCTTCTTGGGCATTTTCGATTTTGATTCTGAAAGAGTTGTTGAACTTTCTAATTTCTCTTTCGTCTTCTTAGGCCGTTTCGATTTTATATCAGGAGGAGGAGTGACTGAACTAGAACGAGTAATAGCCATGGCTAATAGAAAAGGCGATCAGGAAAATGGATATGGAAGATTGAAGAAGATGATGAAAAAAGTGGAAGCCCTCGAACAGAAACGTAGAAGAAGAAGAAAACGGAAAATGAAGAAGAAAATGGAAGAAAGAAGAAGCTAGAAGGCCTTAAACGGCTTTGGAAGCAACCCAAAGAAGCCTTATTTCCAAAATATGGTATTTTTCTAAATAATACCGTGTACGCGACTAACAATTTTTTTTAACCACCGTATATATGTAATTCTTTTTGTAGGGAACCGTGTATACCCTAATTTTCACTTACCTTTGACCCAACTGAACCATAGGACCCATAATCTATTATTTGTATCCAGAATTCACAAACGCTACGCTAGTCGTCTACTTCCAGAATCGGGTCCCCGTTTCTGGCTTCCGCGAAAAGAAGAAAACACAGGTACAGATTTCTTCATACCCACCAACAATACGCCTCTTTGATTTTCCGTGTTACAGCTTGTAAATCACAGTCCATGGAGGACATCTTCGATTCCACTCTAAATTTAGAGGAAACCCATTTGAAAGAAGGCTTCGATGATGGCTACAAAGATGGCCTAATCGCCGGCAAAGAAGAGGGAAAGCAAGTGGGTCTCAAAGTGGGCTTCGAGGTCGGCGAGGAGCTTGGTTTCTACAGAGGATGCGTCGATGTATGGAACTCGGTCATCCGGGTTGACCCGACCCGGTTCTCTTCCCGGGTCCAGAAGGGTATCAAACAGATGGAGGAGTTGATCCAGAAATACCCAGTTATGGAACCCGAGAATGAGAGCGTTCAAGAGATAATGGACGGTTTGAGGTTGAAGTTCAGGGCAGTGTGTGCTTCAATGGGTGCGAAATTAGAGTATAATGGGTACCCCAAATCTTCTTCAGAGGCTAATCAGATTGGGTTTTGAGTGACACCTTTTTGTAGTGGTAGAGTTTGAATCAGCTAGGCCAAACTGATATTTATAAGGGTGACTTGAGTTGTAATCTTCAAAGAGGTTGATGCTCTCTTAAATTAAGTTTCTTCTTTTATCAAGGTTCTCTTGTATTGTATTGTTATTTAAAGCAATGATCTTCTTAATCTGATATCAAATCAAATTCTTTTTAGTCTCCATTGTTTAGATTGCTAAGTTTATGGTGTGACATATTCATTTGTAGTTGATATGGATTCTCAAATGCAAGACGGCTTCCTCTTTAGCCTTAGGAAATAGCCTTTGTCTATCTTTTTGTATTGTCCGTTGTGTTTTTTTATACACAAAACGCTTCAAAATTTTGGAAACTTTAGTAATTTGAACTCTGTTCCTTTAAAGTTGCTACTTTTCTGGTGCTTTTACTGCAACTGCTATCTTAAATATGATAAATAATTTGTATAGTAATAAAATTAAACTTAGCACACTCAAAAGCAGAAACTAAAATTAAAAGCATGGTAAAAGGAAGCCAGAGCAGAAAGAGCCTGTTTCTAATCCAGTTTACAAGGATAAGAGGACATGTCGTTTCTTAGTGATGTCGCTTGGTGTTTACTTTCATGTCCTTTTCCCATCTTCATACGACATATCGTTCAACAGAAGCTTTTTTTTTTTTTTGGGTTCATTATCTGAAATCTAAATTCATCTTTATTGTTCAGTTTGTGATGGGCAGCTGAGAAGAGAAAGATAATGTTAAAGTCGATGCTTGCCTGCTGTAAGGTGTACATATCCGAAAGCAGAAACAGGACAGCTCTAGAGTCCATTGAAAGAGCTGCCAAGCTATTCCCAGAAGCTCCCATTATCAACAAATTTGAAGATGAGACTTACAATAGAGTTGGCTACACACTCGTCTCCAAGTTGGGCCCTCAAGCATCTTCTGACCCATGTCCCTTAAGGACCGCCATGCTCGCCATGGTTAAGGCTGCTCTTGAGTCCATTGACCTTGAGTTGCACTCTGGAAGCCATCCCCGGCTCGGTGTTGTGGACCATATATGCTTCCATCCGTTGTTGTCTGCTTCTCTGGACCAGGCAGCTTCCATTGCCAAGTCTTTGGCTGCAGATGTTGGCTATAGTCTTCAAGGTCTGTGCCCTTCAAAATTTAAATTTGATTGGATTTTAGTACTAATAATATTAGTGGAGAATTGAGTAACGTGGATTGAAAATGATAAATTTTAAGAATGAGTTGGCCTAACTGATTTGTTCTAGTGATTTGAGTTTGTGAATGTCAAAGAGGATGCATCAAAATAAGTCTATTGCTAGATCAGTTCGTCTACTAATATAAGGATGGCTTCAAACCATATTGCTATACTTGTGCTATTGAAAGAAACTAGTCCTCTTTACCCCAAATATTGATCAATTTTTTAATCTGCCTGATCTAAAGGCTATGTTCAAGCATTCCCTCTAAGGTCACTGCTATAATCTTGTGACCGGAGCCACTGTAACCATAAGGCTTCTGAATTCCCCTGCCTTAAGAAACCTTTTGAGGAAATGAGTCTCAAAACTTGTTACTGTTATGCAGAAGTTCAATTAGTAAAAAGAACTGTTTCAGTATGCAATTTTCTTTTCCTGTTTCCTTCCCATTAATGCTAACAACTTTTATGCATCCTGCAGTCCCTACTTTTTTATATGGAGCAGCCCAAGAAGAGGGAAGAACGCTTGATGCAATCAGAAGGGAGTTGGGTTATTTCAAGCCAAATTCTTGTGGAAGCCAGTGGATTGGGGGGCTAAAACAAGAGTCGTTGGCACTGAAGCCAGATGAGGGTCCAGCTCAAGTAATTCCAACAAAAGGTGTCATAGTCATCGGGGCAACCCGGTGGGTTGACAACTACAACGTTCCTCTCTTCTCAAGTGATATCTCAGCGGTTCGCAGAATTGCAAAGCGGGTGAGTGGAAGAGGAGGAGGCCTTCCGTCGGTCCAGGCCATGGCACTTGCACACGGTGAAACTGTCACTGAAGTAGCTTGTAATTTATTGAACCCAAGTGAAGTGGGAGGAGATAGAATTCAGCTTGAAGTTGAGAGAGTTGCAGAGGAAGAAGGTATAACAGTGGGAAAGGGCTATTTCACTGATCTTTCCCAGGAGAAAATCATTCAAAGTTACATGAAATTGGGTTTTGTCTAAGCGGAGTATACTTTTATTATTATTATTTTTTTAATCAGACATAAAAAAGAAAGCCATTATTTCATGTATGAACATCCATTTAAGACCTTGAAGCATCAAGTTCCTTAGCTTTCAATGAATCTATAGTATCTCTAGTCTTTGCCCCCTTTCACTACGAAATTTGCGAGACACGTAGATATACAAATCATTTCTTATGTAATACAAAGTTAAAACTATTATTTTATTGTTCTAAACTTACAAAATTGGTTACCATTTAATTATAAACAACGTCAGAATCTTTTTAGATCTTGAATGTTATTCATTATTCAATTTACATTGACACATCTATTATTATTAAAATATAATAATATTCTGAACATGATGTTACTTCAGAAAATAAAACAAAATAAAATGACTAGACAAATAGACGACGTAGATATCTCTTTCAGAACAAAATAATAATAATAATAATAATAATTAATAATAATAAAAATTAATCTATCGGTTAACATCAAGCGTATGTCAACATTATTTTATCTTTCTTTATGGGATTTCGTTTTCTATTTCTTGTATCTACATGTTCAATGGATGGAACCTATGCGTTTGTTGTTGCTTGTTTAGGCTTATTTTTCACAAGTTTTATGTATGGTGCATTGGTGCTACTTACCTCATCCAAATATTCCAACACCTTATCCAAACTATTATTGCATTGGCTCCACCGGCCTTTTCGTGGACCTTATTTCTAGGGTCTGATATCTTCTGTAGTTGATAAACAATAACATAGGTAGGTGATCAGAATGGATTAAATTCGTAAATTGAATTATGCATAAGAAACCTACAAATACAATCGCCTTGTAGAAAGGGTCCACAAATAATGTTCAATCATCAGCTAATAATGCTCGATTTGGTATCAATATTCCATATTCCGCATTGCAAGTGCAACCATTCTCCATAATCCTTCAGCAAAACTATTAATTTAATCAAGATTTCTTTCGCTTTTAATCGACAAAACTCTACATAATTTTTAGGTTATAGCAAAACACCATGTTTTTTTTTAACCTCAGGACTCTCCACGTTAGAAGACAATTATCATTAAGCTATCTCTGCAACCAACCAACCACGAAATACGATTTTTTGTTTCTTTTTTTTTTTTTTTTGAAGGAGTAGTAAAATTGTAGTTGGTGATCTCATTATGCTTGCAAAAATCATGAAGTGGCAAAGCCATTCCGCTATCATGCATACTGATCTAGTACTAACAATGCCACATTGATACTGGTGGACCACTGAATGCGATACAGACGGCAGATATATACTGTCACTTTTACAATCTCATTTTCTTTGAAAATATCTTCCACCTACGCACCAAAATTATTTATAAATTAAAAGGAAAAGTATAATGACTTTTTTTTTTTCACTTGTGTCCAAATTAATATTTGTAGTGAAACTACATAGGCTATAAGTGTTTATGTCAACACTTTTAAAATATTCACGCACACATCTTCACTAGTAAATGTTGGGACGTGTCTCATCAATTGTCTATGTATCTCTTTGTCTATGTATCTCTTTTGGTTCAGTTTAGCTCTGCTCTTGGTTTTGGGAGAGGAACCTGAGTAGCCACCTGCAAGACTCTCCGATGCCTAAATCAGATATTTTCTCAAAGACTGAATTGGCCAAGATAATGAAAAGTAAATAATGTCTTAAAAACTATGCCTCACATATACACATATATATGGAGGTATGTCCTAGAATTAAGTACTCAGTGGCCTTTAAGCCAAACCAAACCCATATATATATGTGGGTATGTCCTAGAATTAAGTACACAGTGACCTTTAATTCCAAGACCAATTACCTCATTTTCCTTATTGCGTGCTTCGGAAATTGAGGATTATGGATGCTGTAACTCCCTTTGATTTGACGTTGCTCCTTTACCACGATCTCTTCTGAAATATGCCTGCATCAGGGTAAGATCGTGATTGTCTGTAGTTCTGTAAGGTGGTTCACCTAACATGCATGGGAACCGCAAGGGAGCATTAAATGCTTTGTCTGAATCTGGGTTGAGCACCACTTGTGAGGACAAAGGATTGGAAGATGTCGAGAGCTCCACACGCTGGGGGTGATTTAGATTCGGCTGATCCCCCGAGGGCCTGTTTAAAGCAGACCTCAGGTTGGGCTCAGCACTAAACCTCGTGGATTTATCAGACCTGTACTACGTCACGTGGAACTCACGTGCCGTTTAAGTAGTGTCCTTGGGAATCTGTATTAGGCTTACCCACTATATCCTTTTACCTTGTTGCCCTTACTACCACGTGGCAGTTATCACAGAAATGGGCCCCACAGTAAAATTACCAAGTTATAAGTGTTAGTAATAATCCCTTTGTCAACCTCTTTTGCAGACGTTAATTTAAGTGACTGATATGTGGTAATTTTTTATCTATTAATGTAATTGATTTTCTCATTATTTACAATATTGTGACTCACTTTATCTACATATCAGTCAGCAAATTTCGTATATGAGAAAAAAGATTGACAAACTGATTGTTGCTAGCATTCCTCCAAAGTAAAATTTTTATTTTTTATCATTACAACTTTATTAAATGATAGATATTTATGTAAAAAATAATGGGAATATTTTATTGATTTTTGAATAATTTAAATCAATCTTTGTTTATTTGTCCTACCTTTTGTTCATCCAACTATATTATTACACGTCAATGATTAACAGATATTATCATTAAAATGTAAAATGTATCCAACTGAATTGTGCCTGTCAAATTCTAATTAGATGGACAAAGCACAAAACGTGAAATCCGAACAAAGTATTAGGTCCCAAGTTATTATAACCGCAATAAGTGTAATTGCTAAATATTTTCTATTAGAGACCACCGAGCGAGTAGCCTAGTGGTGGTCGTTGTTTCCCGGGGGCATGAGGTTCCGGGTTCGAACTGGGTGACCCCCTCCGGGGGGCCTTAAATGTGAGGGTACCTACCTGCCAGGCCATGCTCAGTCCTCTACTCCCGGGTGCCGTTACCACTAGTTGCTCGGTTGCGGTTCAGGTGACTCACTCCACCGTCCGGTGATGGCGACCCGGCCGATAGGGTCTTGGGGAATATTCCTGAGCGAGGTTGGAACTCTTATGGTCACGCCTAAGGAGGGTTGCCACGCTGGTCGTCCCCTCCTCTCTTTTTAGTTATCAAAAAAAAAAGTATTTTCTATTAGAGAAATGTCATTTTAATTTTTCTTTATGTAAATTAGTAACATCAACCTGAAGTTGTGGATTAGACCAAATAATGAGCTTCACGACGAGCGTTAGGTAACGCACCAACACCAACCTAACACTAAGCCCTTTATATATACATGAGACATATTTTTGTCTATTTTCTTTTCATTCTTTTGTGGTAAAAGAATCTCCATTGCAAGCTCTTGGACGTTCTTATCCTTGTCACTGTCATGACACATCTCTCTGAGCTCCTTGTCGATTGGTTATGTATGGGAGAAATGAAAGGTAAAAAAAAGACGACTGTGCACCTTTTTTTTTTTTNTTTTTTTTTTGATGCTTCTCACAAAGAGGTGGAGTAAGTAGGAAAGTAGGATACGACAATTGTGCTTTCAGTTTATTATATTAGTTCCACATTCAAATTTAATTCATACTTAAAATTCTTACGTGGTTCATTCAAAAAAAAAAAAAAAATTCTTACGTGGCTGCTAATCAAAAGGAGCGTGTATATATATATGTATGATATATTCATGGTGGACAAATGTTCCAATTTTTGCCAAATGTTAAACTATGTTATGAGGTTTGCTTTGCCATATTTTGTACCAAAATTAGCCAGAGTATTCTTTTTTTTCACCCCCGAAATTGGCTTCTTTCAGCTACTTATATGCATATTTGTTTAGCTCATTGATATTATCCCTCTTTTTTCAGATTCAAGAACGTATGATGCTTTGACAGCCTTCCATACCCAAAATATGCTAAATTCAACTGTGTTTAGACAAAGTGTAACCTTTTGCAAAAGTAGAACAAGGGATGACTTATCCATCAATGATTGGCAATGCGGTTCAGTAGCATAGCGGCAAGATGAGTGTGACTGTGGTCTATTATATATGAGATTATGCGGCAATCGGCATAGGCTTGTCAATTACCTGTGGGGACGTTTGGCTTAAACTGGTTTGGTGCTGCATCAATGCTGAGTCACAGCTAGAAGCGTTACCGTCACAGATATATACAAATATTATACAACACATCTTTTCCCATCAGTTTCTCCGCAAACAATCTAGCTACTTCCTTGATCTCAACGTTAATTGGAAAAGAGGCCACAAAGGAATCGAATTGAATGGGTAATACAGCCCAAGTTCCAAGGTAATATACTAATATTGACTCAATCACCACTTCCACATTGCTTAAACTAATTATTAAAATAAACAACTTTGATTGATCAAACAAATTTCACTTTTCACTGCATGTGTCTACCACCACCTTTGTTGGGTGAGGGGAGAAGTAAGGTTGTGAACTCTTTTTTTTTTTCCTTTTTTCGGTAACACTTAAATATTTTATTATTATTATTTTTTCGTTTTTCCATCAAATAATGTTTAAATGTGATTGAATTATTTTCTTTTCTATTCTGGTGTATGTTTCCAGAACTAGAAGTTGACTAGTTTACTTCTTATGTATAGCGTTTTTGGCTGAAATTTTCTATTTCTTGTTACCGAATCTTACTGAGCTGATACTGGTCACTTATTTTTGGACCCTTTCGTCTCCTACTTAAGTTACTGTTTAGAAGCTACACCTAATCCACGTAACTATGATTTTATGAATAATGACCGTAATGGCCAGATGATTTTTCTGACAAGTGAAAATATTTTATGAAACATGTGATCCACACCCAGATAACGTATCCCCAATAATGACACAGAAAACATTATTTTAAGAAGAGGATTATAAAATCATAGTCAGCTTAATTTGACCCATCAAGCCCGTCTTCTTAACATCTTCCCTTCCAGATAATATCTCTATAAATAAGAACTTGGACCCTCATTCACCCAAGATGCATATAACAAGTTGATACATATATATATATATATAATAATATTTAATTCTAATTTTTCTGGGTATCCATTTCGTTCTGATGAGATTGCGTGATCTGGGTTACTAACAGATTCAAGCAAAACCCAAGTAAAGCCCAGAAATTTTAGCTCTAATTCAACAAAACAGAGCCTTTCTTTTTCCTCTGTTTTTGGCAAAAATGGACAGGAAAAAGGCCGCAGTAGTGGACCAATCGATGCTACTCTGCTGCAAGCTCTTCATATCAGAATCACGCAACCGGAGCGCTCTGGACGCCATCGAAAGGGCCGCTCGGCGCGACCCAGAATCCGTAATCGTCAACAAGTTCGAGGACAGAGCTTACAATCGGGTCAGGTACACGGTCGTGTCGTACGTGGTCCACGACTGTACGGGCACCGCCGTCTATAGTCCCTTACAGCAGACCGTGGTGGCCATGACCGAGGCCGCTTTCGACGCCATAAACCTCGAGACCCACTCCGGGGCCCACCCTCGGTTGGGCGTCGTCGACGACATTATGTTCCACCCCTTGGCTCGGGCGTCTCTAGACGAAGCCGCGTGGCTTGCTAAGGCCGTGGCTCGTGACCTCGGCACCACATTTCAAGGTCTGGTACAAGCTACAAGTCTTTTCGCCTCGACCCTAAATTCAATGTCAGGTCATTCAAAATTTGAAACTATATAACTAAATAAAATTTGAGACAATAAAATTGAAATGTTGGCACTTAGATTTAAGGTCTGGTACAACAATTTTCGATAAATGTCAGGTCATTTAAAATTTGAAACTATGCAACCATTAATAGAAATTGTGTGATAGATGTTTGCTAATTAAGTTATTATGTACTATGCAGTCCCTAGTTTTCTATATGGAGCAGCCCATGAAGAGGGGAGAAGGGCTGATGCAATCAGAAGAGAATTGGGTTATTTCAAGCCGAATTTCAGTGGGAACCAATGGGTTGGGGGACTGAATCCAGAGTCATTGGCCCTAAAGCCAGATGAGGGTCCTGATCAAGTTGATCCAACAAAAGGGGTGGTTGTGATAGGGGCAACCCCATGGGTTGACAGCTTCAACATTCCAATCTTCTCCCCCGATCTCGCGGCGGTGCGCGGGATCGCGAGGCGGGTGAGTGGAAGGGGTGGAGGCCTCCCTTCAGTCCAGGCCATGGCACTCGCTCATGGTGAGACCGTGGTTGAGGTTGCTTGTTATCTTTTGGACCCAAATAAAGTGGGTGGTGATAGAGTTCAGGTTGAAGTTGAGAGGCTTGCAAAGGAAGAGGGTTTGACCGTGGCCAAGGGCTATTTCACCGATCTTTCTCAGGAAAATATCATTAGAACTTACTTGAGATTGGTTTCTTTTGTGTAAAAATTGCTAATAATAATAAAAAGACAATGTTTCAATCTTTTATGCATTAACATCCTTTTAAGACGTTATTTATGATTTTGCCTTGAATAATAATCTGAACTTTCAGAGACATAATGATTTTTTTGATTCCTAACTACCTAGATCATTTGGAATCATCACGAAGTGAGTTGATTCAAATAATAAGAGTATCTATTATTTGGGTCCTTAGTCCTAAGTTCGAATCACATTGGGATAGACGTCCTTAGTCCTAAGTTCGAATCACATTGGGATAGACGTGAAAACTTATTATCTTTAATGGGTGGAATAGAAATTGGATAGTAGTAAGTATGGGTGAGATAGAGATTAGATAATAGTAGATTTTTTTTTTGAATTTGTAATAAATAGAAGTAAATAATTAAGCACCACTTAAAAAAAAAAACCATTTGAGATAATCTAATTTGATTGGTCTAGATAGAGTCATTGATGACAATGCGTTGTCATGCATGGTAATCGGGTAGATATGGCCATATGGGTTTTGAGGTGGACCACCCAGGCCGATGCAGTCACTTTCTGAATCACGTGTTTGTCTTCGGAGTATCTTCATGAATCATATGAAATATCAATTATGATAATTTTTTCGTTCTTTTTGCTACTTAGAATAAAATCCACAACTCACCCTAAAGAAAAAAAACAAAAAGGTTACTTCGCCACTCAAAAAAAAAAAAATGTTATTCGAATGCGTAGATAATATTGAAATATCCCTTTAAACGCCAAAAACATATTTATTATCTTCCACCTAACCCAATTAACATTTACAACATTCAATTTTGCCATAACTATGTATGTATACTCATTTCTGCTAATGAAAAGAATTCAATACTCATTAAAAAAAAAATCAACATTCTCGTTTCTCCTTGTCAATCTTTTGGGGGCAAAAACATGCATTAAACTATTACGGCTATGAAAATTATTACTTGACTGTTTCATGTGGCCTTCAAAACGTTATTCGTTTTAATATAGAGGAATGCTATGCTATGGGCAACCGCTCACACAACCGTTCCATCGGTCGCCCATCTTCTCTTTTAACACGTGGCATATTTGTTTTCTGTTAGATAGTACGGAAATAGAATCGAAATGGAAGACCATCATTTTTGTTGTAATTACGAGTTTTGCCATTCTTCTTTTTTTGCCCTTTTTCCTTGATTTCTTTCCTCTCCTCGAGAGCACATCCAGAAGACAGCCAAAGCAGGAACTCCAGTGAAGGGTCTGAACACTAGGTCCTTGGAAGTGAGCGGGAAAAAAAAAAAAAAGGGGGACAGAAACCAAAAAAAGGATTGGGATGTTGGGAATTTTATTTCCTATGTTGGGCCACATATTTTATCAATTGTATTGGGCCATATTATTCTTAAGCAGACCCAATAAGTGATTTAATTAGGGCTGGGTCAGGATATCCAACTGGGTATGGATACCAATGTGGATACCCTGTTAGTCACCCAGTTAGGGTTTGATGGATACCCAACATGGGACTATTTAAAGAATCTATTAGGGTTATGGTCCCTGTAGCCAAAATATACGTATGCTCAATTCTCTGTAACCCACCATCAGTTATTGAGAATTCCATCTAAGTGACTTTAGGCTTTTAGGCTACAGAAGATCAAATCCTCTAGCAATTACAGTCAATCACTATCGCTTCCGCCTTCGGTTCATCGTCCAGATTACGGTATTGATCATGGACTCAGGTATACTCAATGAATCCCTTCCTATCAGTTTTACATGAATGTTCTAGAGTTTATATTTGGTTTTGCAATCCCATATATTCATGTTAACAAGTGGTATCAGAGCGAGATTTCATGTTAAAATTGATTAGGTTTTTATGCATGTCTATAGTTTTCAAAATCTATGCCTATTTGGTTTTCTAGGGTTTAGATTATACATGCATGATTTGAAATTTTACATGATTTATTGAGTATTTGATGCTATGAGGGTTAAAGTAATTGAGTTTTGGGTCATAAGGTATATGATTAGAGGCTAATAATCACGGATTTGAGGATTTGGTCTTAGGTCTTTCGGGTTTTATAAAAAAAAAAAAAAAAACGATCCAGGCCGTGGTGCCGCAGCGCCAGAATCCGCTTAAGGCCGTGGCGCCGCAACGCCACATTTGTGGCGCCGCAGCGCCACTTCACGGCACTGCAGCACCACTCTGGCGCCACAGCGCCACTTCTGGGCACCCCAGCGCCACTCCTTCTGTCATTTTAGATCGGTTTTTGATCTAATTTGAGATTTTGGGTCCCGTTTTGGATAGAATTAAGTCGGTTTTGACCTAATTCGAGGGGTTCCAATCCAAAACTAGACAAATTAAGTTCATTACCTCAAATCTACTAAAGTTAGACCTAAATTTATCTGTTGAAAACTCTTGTTTGGTTTTAAGAGTTGATAAATTTCATAAACTCAATTAATTTTGGTTCGTGCTTGTGAAAATTTTATTTGCTTGGGCATTTCGGATAATTTTCATTGCACAATTTGTCTTGTATGTTAGATTAAACACGATAAAGCAACATGTTGCCAAAGTAACCTCTGTTGTGTAGTTTTGTTTAATCTAATGTATAAAGATGTTGTGGGTTTGTTGTTAATGCGGATAACTATCGGCCCAAAGGAAGATGGTTATTTGGCACGACAACAAATGCACCTGTGATAATGATTATGTGACGGTTGTTTGGTTTCCATGTGAGCAATAAATCGGCCCAAAGGAAGGTTTGTTGTTTGACAGGATTTACCGTCAGTATTCGATTATTACACCTAAGAGTACCACTTGCAAGTTAATACGTCGGCTCAAAGGAAGGCCTATTAATGTTGCGCTAGATATCTTATGATGGTAGCCTACCTTATGTGATATATATCATATTTGCATATTTTGTGATTATATTGTATGCTTATATATGACGTTTAAGTTGTGAGCATGTTTAGGTATTATTTTATTCTCTATACAGCTTCTGCTGCTAATTTTTCTGCCGACTTGAGTACTATTCTTGTGCTTACGGGCGTAAACTTTAAGTCCTGGAAAGAGAATGTCATGATCGTACTGGGTTATATGGATCTTGATCTGGCACTTAGAAAGGACCAACCCCCTGCTCTTACGGAGGAAAGTTCCATTGAGGATAAAAAGAACTTTGAGCTTTGGGAAAAGTCCAATCGTATGAGTGTTATGATCATGAAACGCTCTATTCCAGAAGTCATGTGGGGCTCTTTGCCAAACGAGGAAAATGCTAAGGATTTCCTTGCTGCTCTTGAGAAATTATATCTCAAGAATGAAAAGGGTGAGATGATTAGTACCTTGGGAAAACTCATCTCAATAAGGTACAGTGGCAAAGGAAATATAAGGAAGCACATCATGCAGATGTCTCATTTGGCTGGCAAGCTTAAGGAATTCAAGTTAGAAATTAATAAGGATTTGCTTGTGGCCTTGGTTTTGCTTTCTCTTCCTAATCAGTACGGGAAACTATAGACTATATACAACGCCCAAAAGGACAAATAGAATATTAATGAATTAATAGCCATTTGTGTTCAGGAGGAAGAGAAAATCAAAGCCGAAAGGCCTGAAAGTGCTAACTTGACCACTACCTCTAAGGCAAAGAAGAGGAAAATGGATAAAGTTAAGGAAGCTGCAGGGGTTCCACCTGTTAAGGTACAGAAGAAGCAAGATGAGGAAGGTTGCTTCTTCTGTGGAAAAAGTGGACACCTAAAGAAGGAATGCGTTAAGTAGAAAGCTTGGCGTGTTAAGAAAGGTAAGCTTCTCATTTATGTTTGTTCTGAAGTTAATTTAACTTCTGTACCTAAGGACACTTGGTGGGTAGATTCGGGTGCTACTACTCACGTTAGTGTTTCCATACAGGGTTGCCTGTGGAGCCGAAAGCCAAGTGATGATGAAAGACTCATCTATGTGGGCGACGGCCAAACAGCTTCAGTGGAGGCCATTGGGCACTTTAGATTGTCTTTAAATTCTGGAAAATATTTGGATTTGGATGAGACTTTTGTGGTACCGTCTTTAAGACGGAATTTGGTTTCAGTTTCTGTATTGGACAAATTCGGTTATTCTTATTCTTTCAGAAATAATTCATTTAGTCTTATACTTAATTCAAATATTGTTGGTTTCGGTATTCTTATTGACAATCTTTTTATGGTAAATACCCAACCCTCCGTTAATGAAACTTTGCATGTAAATTCAAGAGGTACAAAACGAAAATTAACTAATGAGGACTCATCGATGTTGTGGCACAGACGCTTAGGACACATTTATAAACAAAGAATTGAACGTCTTGTATCTGATGGGATCCTTGGTCCCCTTGATTTGGCAGATTTTACCGTCTGCGTTGAGTGTATAAAGGGGAAACAGACAAACGTTAGGAAGTTAGGTGCCAATAGGAGCTCTAGCGTCTTAGAACAGATACATACGGATATCTGTGGTCCATTCCCTACGGCTTCTTGGAATGGACAACAGTACTTTATCACGTTAATAGACGATTATTCTCGCTATGGGTACATATACTTAATTTATGAGAAGTCACAATCACTGGACGTATTTAAGGCTTATAAAGCTGAAGTTGAAAATCAGCTTGATAAGAAAATTAAAGCTGTCAAATCTGATCGTGGTGGTGAATACTACGGTCGGTATGACGGATCAGGTGAGCAATGTCCAAGGCCTTTCGCTAAGTATTTGGAAGAGTGCGGCATCGTCCCGCAATACACCATGCCTGAAAAACCTAGCATGAATGGTGTTGCTAAACGACGCAATCGGACACCAAAGGATATGGTAAGGAGTATGATCAGTCATTCCACCTTACCAGAATCACTATGGGGAGACGCACTCAAAACTGCAGCATATATCCTTAATAGAGTACCGAGCAAAGTAGTAGCTAAAACCCCTTATGAACTCTGGACTGGGCGAAAGCCCAGTATAAGTCATTTACACATATGGGGTTGTCCAGCTGAGGCAAGGCCTTACAGGCCGAATGAAAAGAAACTGGACTCAAGAACAGTAAGCTGCTATTTTGTTGGGTATTCTGAAAGATCCAGAGGCTATAAGTTTTATGATCCCACAATAAAGTCCTTTTTTGAGACGGAAAATGCCAAATTTCTTGAGGATATTGAGTTTGGGAGGGAAGATAAGGTCAGGAATATTGTTTTTGAAGAGGAATTCATTTCTCTTCCTATGGTTGCTATTGACAATGGTCAGGACATTCAGGATCATGTTCCTGACAATATCATTGTTCAAGATGCAATCGCTCCAGTTCAAGACAATGTTCAGGAGGTTCCTGTCCCAGTTGAGGTAAATGCTCCTGTAGAGCAAACTCAACAGCCTCAAGAACTAGTGCCTTTAAGGAGGTCCATTAGAGAAAGGAGAAGTGCGATTCCAGATGACTATGTCGTATATCTCCAGGAACATGAGTTTGACATTGGGATAGTAGAAGATGATCCAATCAACTTCACACAAGTCAAACAAAGTTCCAATTCTCAAAAGTGGATCGATGCCATGAATGAAGAGATGAAGTCTATGAGAGACAATGGCGTTTGGGATCTCGTCAAATTGCCTGAAGGTGCGAAGCCCATTGGTTGCAAATGGATATTTAAGACCAAACGAGATTCGAAAGGCAATGTTGAAAGATATAAGGTACGTCTTGTCGCTAAAGGCTTCACTCAGAAGGAAGGCATTGACTTTAAAGAGACCTTCTCTCCGGTTGCTTCGAAGGACTCTTTTAGAGTTATTATGGCACTTGTGGCTCATTATGATCTTGAGCTTCATCAGATGGACGTTAAGACAGCGTTTCTCAATGGAGACATTGATGAAACAATATATATGGTGCAGCCAGAAAAC
Organism: Trema orientale; assembly: GCA_002914845.1. Lineage (NCBI taxonomy): Eukaryota > Viridiplantae > Streptophyta > Magnoliopsida > Rosales > Cannabaceae > Trema > Trema orientale. Next base: position 210,471 of record JXTC01000205.1, read on the forward strand.
TTTGTATCGGGAGATCCAAAGTCTATAGTTTGCAAACTCAAGAAGTCCATCTATGGTCTCAAGCAGGCTTCTCGTCAATGGTACCATAAATTTCATGAGGTAATCATCTCGTTCGGTTTTGAGATGAATCCTGTTGATGATTGTGTATACCATAATTTCAGTGGGAGTAAGTTTATCTTTCTGGTACTTTATGTTGATGGCATACTACTGGCAAGTAGTGATATAGGCTTACTGCACGACACCAAGAGATTTCTTGCGAAGAATTTCGAAATGAAAGATCTTGGAGTCGCCTCTTTTGTATTAGGTATACAGATACACCGAGATCGTTCTCGGGGTATCCTTGGGTTATCACAAAAGAGCTATATCGACAGAGTGCTCAGTAGGTTTGGTATGGATAAGTGTGCACCAACGGACACTCCGGTGTCTAAGGGAGATAAATTTAGCCTCAGCCAAAGTCCCAAGAATGATATTGATAAAGAAGCTATGCAACAGTTTCCTTATGCTTCGGCTGTAGGAAGTCTGATATATGCTCAAGTATGTACGCATCCGGATCTTGCGTTCATAGTTGGTATGTTGAGCAGATACATGAGTAACCCTGGAGTGGATCATTGGAAGGCAGCAAAGAGGGTTATGAGGTACTTACAGAGAACAAAGGAATACATGCTCACTTATCAGAGATCGGACATTTTGGAGATCATTGGGTACTCCGACTCTGATTTTGCGGGATGTCTAGACTGTAAGAGATCCACATCGGGTTATGTCTTTCTTTTAGCTGGAGGAGCTATTTCTTGGAAGAGTGCTAAGTAGACACTCGTAGCTACTTCCACTATGCAGGCAGAATTCATAGCTTGTTATGAGGCATCCAATCAGGGAATATGGCTGCGAAATTTTGTCACCGGACTGCATGTAGTAAATGGCATTGAGAGGCCATTGAAATTTTATTGTGACAATAACTCGGTAGTCTTATATTCTAACAGCAATAGGAGCTCATCAAAGTCAAAGCACATTGACATTAAGTTTCTAGCTGTTAAAGAAAGAGTTCAGAGTCGTTTAGTGTCAATTGAGCATATAGGTACAAACTCTATGATAGCGGATCCACTCACCAAAGGTTTACCACCTAAGGTCTTTCACGAGCACACTGCTCGTATGGGTGTTGTATTTTTGGATGGTATGCAGTTTTAGTGGGAGTTTGTAATTTGGTTTAGATGCTTATTGTGTGACACTTGTTTATGTTTGTTTACTGCAGTACTTTGGTTATTGATGATGGTTTTCATTATAGACTCTGTTCATTATATATTATATGATGCCTTTCATATTTTCTACCTTTCCCATTGTGGTTAACAATAAAGTTTGCGATAATGCACTAAAGGGGAAAGACTACGGTCGATCTCAATAAAGTTTCGGGTGGACCAGTTGGAAATAGACACGGTAAATCACATTGCGTGTAATTTCCATGCCACATTCCATACTCGATCTGTGTCGTTCGGGTGTATTAGTACGGTGATCATTGAGGGTTCTAGTTGCCATCCAAATAAGTGCAACGACGAGCGCTTTGGTTTCGTGCTGATATGTCTGATGGACGGGATTGCAACTTCGGGGATATTCAGGAATAATATGGTGTATTAATGGCCATACTTCAGTTTTGCAATACAATTGTATTTGGTTCATATCTGACCCAAGTGGGAGATTATTGGGAATTTTATTTCCTATGTTGGGCCACATATTTTATCAATTGTATTGGGCCATATTATTCTTAAACAGACCCAATAAGTGATTTAATTAGGGCTGGGTCAGGATATCCAACTGGGTATGGATACCAATGTGGATATCCTGTTAGTCACCCAGTTAGGGTTTGATGGATATCCAACATGGGACTATTTAAAGAACCTATTAGGGTTATGGTCCCTGTAGCCAAAATATACGTACGCTCAATTCTCTGTAACCCACCATCAGTTACTGAGAATTCCATCTGAGTGACTTTAGGCTTTTAGGCTACAGAAGATCAAACCCTCTAGCAATTACAATCAATCACTATCGCTTCCGCCTTCGGTTCATCGTCCAGATTACGGTATTGATCATGGACTCAGGTATACTCAATGAATCCTTTCCTATCAGTTTTACATGAATGTTCTAGAGTTTGTGTTTGGTTTTGCAATCCTATATATTCATGTTAACATGGGAAAGACATGTTTTTTTTTTTTTTAATGGATTTAGAAAGATATAGTACTTGAGGTTTGGGTATATGGAAAAAAATTTCCTTAATTAATTTTATATTGATTAGAGTCATACCCACTATAGTGTTTAATCACCCACAAAATTTGCATCATAAGAAAAATTGCTTTCTAATGGTGAAAGAATTAGACTTTCCAACATGTCCAAAAGCATTTGCTCTTCTTCACATTCTGGCTCGACATTTCAAAGTTCTTTCTTTTTTCTTCAGTGCAATTTAAAGATGCGACACTAGAAGAATCGAGCACAGATGACAGCGATAAAGATTAACAAATGCTGAGTTCCATTGGGCTTAGATGGACATAAGGGGCAGAGACTAACAAACAATAGCGACCAAGGATGTTGGGATTAGATGCGGATCAGGCTTGGACTTTGCGTTTTTATTACTTGATCTTTAACAATCTCTCTTTTTCTCTTTTAGATTTATAATGGTTTTTTCCTTTTTTTTGCTTGAAAAATAGATTTATGGTGGTTTTTTTTCGAAAGAAAGAGAAAATGGATTTATCTTGGTCTGAAAGTGAGAAGATGTGTTATCAAGGTCAGGGTACTCAGGCCTCAGGGACACAGAACAGAGAAAAAAAAAATCGTCAGGGACGATCAGGGACGTAGTTGAGGGAATCAAGGAAAAATGGGAAACAAAAAAAAAGAATGGCAAAACTTGTAAATATAATAAAAATGATGGTCTTTTATTTAGATTTTATCTTTGTACGATCTGACAGAAAACAAATATGCTACGTGTTAAAAAATGAGATAGGCGACTGATGGAGCGACTGTACAAGCGGTTGCCCTTAGCATTCCTCTTTAATATATTGGGATAAAAAAGGATAATGTAAATGACGTTGCTACCAGTTCTTACTTCTTACAAACTAATACAACTGTAGAGCTTACGAGTAAGTTTTGAGTCCTACACCTTACTATTAACTAATGATTGCATGTTTGGTGCCAAGGATTAGTGACCTCCTTTAGCTATGCTTGAATATATATTCAAAAGAAAAATAATGTAGTCACATGTTGGGGGCATTTTTCTTAAAAAAAAAAAAGAAAAAGAAATGCTCTTTTTTCATTTTATTAATGTCCATTTTGATATTCTTTTTACAAAGATGTAAACAACTTTTTTTTTTCAAAAAAAGTACATATATTGTCGCAATTCAATAGTCACAAATAATATACATTTGAAAGAAAAAAGTAAAGAAAATAGGACAATTAAGTGCGTGGACGTGACTATAGAGCCCTATAATTTTGGCTTTCGAACTAAGGTAGCATTTGGTTGGCAGTAATAGAATGTAATGAAATGGAATGTAATAGCTTTTTGTTGTTTAGTTTCACTTTTTACTCATGAATTATCTTTACAATATAATGACTATTCCATTAAATAAAGGAATTAGAATTACACTTAAAAATGGATGTAAAGGTCGTTCATTTCCTAAGTTAGCCAATTTTTTCCTTTTTGCCCCTCATTTAACACGTTTTGTCCGCTCATTATCATCTTCTTCTTCATATCTATGATTAAACCAACTGTAAAACTTGCATCCATGTCTACTACTAAACTACCTACAAATCATCTTCTTCTTCATATCATCCAATCAGTATATTTTTGTTTTCTAATATACATTTTATATGTTATATTTATATGGTAAATAATAACGAGCAATTATTAAAATATTAATTTTATTACCACAAAAAATTTAATCTATTTTTATATTTGATAATTTAATCTATTTAATCATTACTATAAGTATAACTTTTTTCTTTTTCTAATAGTGATAGCATTTTTTTTAAAAAAAAAATTAATTCAAAATCAGGGATATATAAATCAAAGTACAGTTAATTTCATTACATTACATGATTGATTCCAAAATTTCAACCAAACAAAATAATTACCTTTCTTTTTTTTTTTTTCATTCTTATTCCCATTACGCTTACCATTATATTTAATTTCATTTCACCCAACCTAATGGCACTTAAAAGTCCCTATTAACTATCCTACGAAGACTTTGGATTCCTCTTGCTTGGACTAGAGTAGGATACGACAATTGTGGATTTGTGGTTTCTTTTTTTTTTCCGGTAAAAATGGATTTGTGGTTTCGGTATATATATATATATATATATATATTCATTAAAGAGGCACCATTGTCATTAACTATATCTTATGGTTGATTAGCCACTCTTCTAATTTATACCATAATAATATGGGTACTGGTAATGAAAGAACCTTCGTTTATTTAAAATTGATGTTTTTTTTTTTTTTGAGAAATTAAAATTGATGTTTAGTAACACCAAGAGTTGTTGTCGTTTATTTATGGTGCTGCATTGGCTTGTCAGCATGTGGGGACATACATTGGCTTATATATCAAGGTACTCCATCAATGCCGAGTCATATAATTGGAACCAGTACTATTTACTACAGTAGCTTTATATTTACATATGCATTTTCCCATCAGATTCTAGGGAAAAAACCTGGTTCTCTGTTGGGAAGATTAATTTAGAGATAAAAAGGATGGATCATTGCCCAGGTTCCAAGGTAATGACTCGAATTTCTGGTTCCAACAGTTAATCTGGATCAATATCTATAGATTGTACTCTTCAGAGTTCCGATTGTGAAGTTCCTCGTTAATTTCAATTACAACTTTAGGTTTAATATTTTGATTTTCTTACGAGCGGTTGTTTATATAAAAATCAGTGAATTCCTTGTCAAAAAATAATTGGTCAATTTTTCTAGTTGAAGTATTTCTTGTCTACTCCATACTTATTCTCAGAAAATAAAAGTTAGATTATTTATTATTATTTTTAGATCAAAAGATAGATTATTTTACTTCTAATTTCAACTATTTTCATCCAATTATATCACATTTTTATATATATAAAAAATGATATAATTTGTCAACAAATTAACTTGTAGATTTTATTTAGAGGACTGGGGACATGTGATGCAGGGCCAGAAAACATTTTTCTGAATACCGATCGCGAAATCATTAATTTCACTTTTTTAAAATAATAATAATAATAATAATCAATTACCTTAATTTGACCCATCTTTGGAACTATATAGTATATTATTTATATATTCCATGTAATTTAATCCACTGGCGAAGTCCCATTTCTCCCGCCATATGCTTGAAATGAATGGAGTGTCGTTCTGGGTTTTCTCTATTTTTGATTGATCATAATTCATAAACTAATTTTTTCAAGTAAAAATAAAAGATACTTACTCTTCTGTCTATTTTTTGGCAAAATGTAAAAGAAGAAAAAAGCAGCAGCAGTGGACCAAACGAGGTTGCTCTGCTGCAAGATGTTCATCTCGGAATCACGCAACCGGAGCGCTCTAGACGCCATCGAAAGGGCCGCTCGGCGCGACCCAGAATCCGTAATCGTCAACAAGTTCGAGGACAGAGCTTACAATCGTGTCAGGTACACCGTGGTGTCGTACGCTGTCCATGACTGTACGGGCACCGCTGTCTATAGTCCCCTGCAGCAGACAGTGGTGGCCATGACCGAGGCTGCTTTCGACGCCATAAACCTCAAGACCCACTCCGGGGCCCACCCTCGGTTGGGCGTCGTCGACGACATTATGTTTCATCCCTTGGCTCGGGCGTCTCTTGACGAAGCCGCTTGGCTCGCTAAGGCCGTGGCTCGTGACCTAGGCACCACATTTCAAGGTCTGGTACAAGTTACAACTCTCTTCGCTTCATCCTTGGATTCAGTGTTACGTTATTTAAAATTTGAAACTACATAATTAAGTTAGATGTTTGCTTATTAAGTTATTATGTACAATGCAGTCCCTAGTTTTCTATATGGAGCAGCCCATGAAGAGGGCAGAAGGGCTGATGCAATCAGAAGAGAATTGGGTTATTTCAAGCCGAATTTCAGTGGGAACCAATGGGCTGGGGGACTGAATCCAGAGTCATTGGCGCTAAAGCCAGATGAGGGTCCTGATCAGGTGGATCCAACAAAAGGGGTGGTTGTGATAGGGGCAACCCCATGGGTTGACAGCTTCAACATTCCAATCTTCTCCTCCGATCTTGCGGCGGTGCGCGGGATCGCGAGGCGGGTGAGTGGAAGAGGTGGGGGCCTTCCTTCAGTCCAGGCCATGGCACTCGCTCATAGTGAGACTGTGGTTGAGGTTGCTTGTTATCTTTTGGACCCAAATAAAGTGGGTGGTGATAGAGTTCAAGTTGAGGTTGAGAGGCTTTCAAAGGAAGAAGGTTTGACCGTAGCCAAGGGCTATTTCACTGATCTTTCTCAGGAAAACATCATTAGAACTTACTTGAGATTGGTTTCTTTTGTGTAAAAATGGCTAATAATGCTAGAAGTCCTACCTATTTTTACCACTTTTTTATATACTATCGGACAAGGTAAATGATTTGTCACAACTTACCGCAAATAAGTTGAATGTTATTAATCATGTGTATAGTGACAAATCATATGCCACATCATTAGTATAAAAATAGTGGAATATGAGATGGAATGTTTAGTATTATTTTAATAAAAAGATAACGTTCCAATAATAAAAATACAATGTTTCAATCTTTCATCTATGAACATCCTTATAACACATTATTAATGATTTATTATTTATGATTTTGCCTTGAATATTAATCTAAACTTTCAAGGCATTATAAGTACTTTCTGACTCCGAGCTACCTAAACCATTTGGAATAATCTAATAATATTAGTAGCCTCTGAATTAAATCTGTTATATCATTTTAGTCTCTGAATTTTTCTCACAATAATGGCCGTTGAATTTTATAGTAGTTGGAACAATAATCTTTATGTCACAAATTATTAAATCTTTAATAAGAATAAGTCATTACAAAACAGATAATTTGATAATGGTGGTAAAAAATAAGACTATGAAGATTTTATGCAATTATTGTAAAAATGATCATTTTCTTTTCATAAAACTGTTAATTTTTTAACAGATTTAAATCATGTGCAAAGTATACAATTTGATAACAATGGCTGAAAACGAGATTCTGACTCATAGTTTTAAATAATGTCAATTATAGACTTTTGTCTATGACTATTTTCTACTAATAAACTAATAATTTGTGACAGAAAAACTATTGGTGTAACAATAGCATAATTCAGAGATCACTATGACTATGTAAGTTAAAAGTTTTTGAGCCAAATAAATATAATTTAAGGACTATTATTTTTATTATTTCTTAGAAATTAAATGGAATGGATCATAAGCCCAAATTCCAAAGTAATGACTCAATTTTCTGGTTCCAACATTTAATCTAGATCAATATCTATAGATTGTACTCTTCAAAGTTCCAGTTGTTAAGTAGCTGATTAATTTGAATTACAACTGTGGATTTAATATTTTGATTTCTTACCAGCTGATTTCTTCGTACTTGATATAAAAATCAGTGAATTCCTTACCGAAAAATAATTGGTCAATAATTCTAGTTGAAATGTTTCTTGTCTAAACCCATACATATTATCAGAAAATAAAAGTTAGATTTAGATCAAAAGTTAGATTATTTAGCTTATTATCATAATTATTGTCATCTAATTACATCACATTTTTATATTAACAAAATGTGGCCGCGCATAATTTGTCAACTAATTAACTTGTGGTATTTCTTTAAGGGACTGAGGACCATTTTTCTAGATACTGATCATGAAAACATTAATTTCACTTTTTAGAAGGAAAAAAAAAAAAAAAAGGCGCGTCTACAGTAGGGACGCCCCTACGTAGGGCCCTGTCTATTTACTGTTGGATGGGAATCTCTATATAAATAGATTCTCCACAGATTCCCGTTATTCCCTATAGATTCCCATCTAACGATAATTAAGACATGACCCTACGTAAGGACGCCCCTACCGTAGCCATCCCAAAAAAAAAAATAATAATAATCACTATTAATTGAGGTTTTGTCAACACAGTAAATAAAGAGACACAAGAGTTTTATAGTAGTTCAGTCCTAAAAAAGATGAGCATACGTCCACGTTCTTTACTATTTTATGAAGAAATTATAAGGATATCTAGTCTCAAAGTAAGAGCAAATAGAGAATTACAGAGTATTACTGTAGTAAAGTAAATTATGAGATGAAAAATAACAAGACTGAGAATTACAGAGTATCAGTGTAGTGAAGTGAATTGTGAGATGAAAAATAACAAGACTAAGCTTCCTTTATATAGAAGAGGATGACTCAATATTTCTCAATTCTAAGAATAGAAAACTACACAATGTTAATATAATTTCGTCTAATAATACAAAATTAAGTAAGAACTAATAGACAAATTGTTTGGTCTTCATACAAGCTTAGAAGCTTGTTTCTTCTTTTTGTAAGTTACACATTTTTATAAAGTTCTGTCTAGTTTTCTTTTATTATCACTTCAGATTGCATGTCATATGCTAGTAAGGTTACATATTTGAAAATAACATGCGATCTAATGTCTCGACTTCGAAGAAAATATTGACTTTCTTTTTCTAGCATTGACCACCGGGATATGGGATGTAAATATAAGATTGCACAACAATTACTTACCTTAATTTGACTCATCTAGGGATCTATATAGTATATTATATATTATATATATAGACTTTAATCCACTATAGCAAAGTCCCATTTTTCCCGCCAATGCTTGAAGAAAAAAGCAGTAGCAGCGGACCAAACAAGGTTACTCTACTGCAAGATCTTCATCTTGATATCACGGAACCAGGCCATACTGGATGCCAATGAAGGAACGGCTCGGCGGGACCTAGAATCCGTAATTATCAGTAAGTTTGAGGACAAAGCCCTACACTCGGGTCAGATACACTTTGGTGTGTCATACGTGGTCCATGATTGTACGAGTGCCACCACGTACAATCCCCTGGAGTAGACAGTGGTGGCGGAGGGTGCTTTTGGCGCCATAATCCTCGAGACCCACTCCAGGGTCCACCCTCGGTTGGGTGTTGTTTGACGACATTGTGTTCCGTCCCTTGGCACGGGCGTCTCTGGACAAAGTCGCTTGGCTCGCTAAGGCCGTAGTTATGGAAATTGGGACTAGGTTTTAAGGTCTGTTTCAGGTCTCCTACATTCATTTACGCTTTTTCCACATCCCATGAAACTTGTCTATGCCATCAACTTTTCTGTCTTTTTCACCTAAAATGGACAACTCGGCACAGAATATAATATTTATATAACAAATATAATCTTTATTTAACAAATTAATTCATGGTAGAAAGTTGTAACTAAATAGAGGGTTTTTGAACCGATGAGAATTTGTCACATGGCAAATATTTTATTTATATCCTAGTTAAAACCCTCCTACACATAAGAGGAGTATTTTTTCTAATCGGATGGTTTATAGAAGATTTATTTTTAAAAAACTATGTTCACTATCACATAATAACATATCATATAACCTTCCTAATTTTTAGGAAAATTTTTTCTAAAATGAAAAAACACACACACGATTTGTAAAAAAATTTAACCCACAATTTTAAAATACTCATGATATCTTAAAAGAAAAAAAAACACGATCTCACTCCCAAAAAAAAAAAAAACTACACCATTTTTGAATTATTCTCTCCTATAAGCTTTCACCATCTCTCCTCTGCGTTTCTCCTTTGCAATTATTTTTTCATCCGTGTATCCCAACGTTCTTCGCGTTTTTTCAGAATCAATCATCTCTTCTCTTGGTTTCAGTTATTGTTGTATCTCTTCTTGTTCGTGTCTGCTCCATCAACCAAATTAATATAGTTCCTATCGATGTCAACCATTCCAATACTGTGTGATGCTAAAAGTCCAACTCCAACCAAATCCAACTGCATTGTTTTGTTTTTCTTTCGTACGTCCAATATTTGAATTAATACCAGTGAGATCTTCTTCTTTTTCCCTTATTACTTTTTTAAACACACCACACAGTTGTTGCGTAATAGGAGCCGATTTCTTTGATTCAAACAATAAATCTAATACCCGTTTTTGAAAATTTCTTCTCTCCTCATCCCTCTTTTGATTTTCCTCCTTTAACGCCTGAATTTCATATTCAAGCAAATAAGCCTGATTAAATACTTCATGGTAATCATTCTCTAACCACTTCATTGCTTCTACTATGCATTCCATTGCTTCATCCATTATAATCGTACAATATTTGTGCAATAATTTTGACTTGCCATTAAAACAAAAAAGTAATTAAACAACAAAGAATTTGTCCTACGATGCAATTAGGAGGGCCACTGAGTTCTTGAACTCCTCAAGTACTTTATCATATATACCTTATACAAGCAATGTATGATCACAAAATCATACCTCTAGGCTCAATTCAGATTCGACTGGAATATTGGGAATAGACGAACTCGTGTAGTTTTTTTTTTTTTTCTTTTGGAGTGAGATCGTGTTTTTTTTGTTCCTTTTAAGATATCGTGCGTTTTTTTTTTTTTATAAAATCGTGGGTTAATTTCTTTTACAGATCGTGTGTGAGTTTTTTATTTTAAAAATAAAAATCCTAAAAATTAGGAAGGTTATAAGATATGTTATTGTGTAATAATAAACATATTATATAATTTGTTTTTTAAAAATAGATCTTTTATAAGCCGTCCGATTAGAAAAAATACTCCTCCCACACGTAGGAGGGTTTTTGCCCCTCCTACACTAGAACTCCCAAATCTTTATTTAACAAATTAATTCATTGTAGAAAGTTGTAACTAAATAGAGTTTTAAGTGGATTAGATAGTAAATGCCACAATAAAATAATACAACAGATCTAAACTCCATATTTGTCTTAACTAGGATATAAATAAAATATTTGCCATGTGACAAATTCTCATCGGTTCAAATATTCAAATTGGAATGAAGAAAGCTTTTTTCTACAAGGATTAAAATTAATTCTCATTGGTATTGGATACTAAACAATATTTTCTTCCCAATTAGAATGAATAGTATTATAACATAACTATTTCACCGGTTCAACGGTAACGACAAAATCATAGAGATCTTTACACCTCGATTTTGAATTTATCAAACTATTGAGATATTTTGTTGACTTAACCGTCCAAATTTTTGAACAGGTGGTACCATTCTGGCTTTTAGTAGTGAACATAATTCACTATGGGACCACCTAAATTTTGACCATGGTTACTTTGGTGAAATTCGTCCAAACTTTGGACAGAATCAGACTAGGGACAGCCAATTTTGATGATTTGATAGTGTTGCACAATCACTAATATTCATAACCCACTTTTTGCAACATTTTCTATTCATTTTCCTTTTTACCTTTTTTTTTTCAATCACGGGTGCGTGTGAATTGCAGTGCCAGTATACTTGTATGCTGCGGCACATCCTACAGGGAAGGCCCTTGACACCATCAGGAGGGAGCTAGATTACTTCAGGCCCAACCTCATGGGCAACCAATGGGCTGGATGGACCATGCCAGAAGTTCTACCGGAGAAGCCCGACGAAGGCCCAACGTCGGTGTCGAGGGCAAGAGGCATCAACTTGATCGGGGTGGATGTAGAGAAGGGTCACTTCACTGATTTCTCACCTGAGATGATAGTTGAGAAATATATGAATTTAATCTCTACTAACCGAGACTGATTAGAAAGACCGGTTTGGATAACATGGACTAAGAATATAAAACTATGATCAGCTTCAATTATCCTATTATTGAATAACGAAAACTGAGGTTGGATCTTGAACTTTTAAACTAAAATGTAGAGCGCATTAGTACTGTCCAAGGTGGATTAACTCTCTCATGTCACCATTTTTCTCTTTTCTCGTAAGATATATTTATGGGGACTTGAAGTTGAACCCCGAACCACTCAAAAGTCCCCCCCCCCCAAACCACTTGAGCTAGCCTCAATGTTACTGTTTTATCACGTGTGGGAAACAAAATTCTGCAATTTACAACATTGTAACATAAACTATGAATTACATTTAATATACACTTGCGTGTAGTTAAAAACCTATGACCTTATCTTGATTCATGCACATTGCTTCTTTAGAAAATCTTCCGACAAGAGAGTCTGAAACAGCTCCTGCAACCTCTTGGTGCCAGGACCTGGACTCAAAACTGAATCATTGCCACGAACAGAACACGGGTCAGCTCCATCTTTGAAGCTCCCAATGCACCATGCCCCAGGCGCAAACCGGTTCGTTCGGCCAAGAAGCTCCTTGTCAATTTTGTCTAAGACTTGATCCTCCTTCGCAAATTTTCTAGCAAAGGGCGCTGTACTGTTGACCATTTTGTCAAAGTCCTTCATCGTCAACGAGATGGGATGCTGCTTCGGAGGAGTGTCCCAAGCAATGTAGTGGAGATCATGACTTATTGCCGTGTGCCGGAATTCGTCGGTGTTGCAAATAACAGTATGGAAATAGCCTTCTGGTGAGGAGACGAAGTTTGTGTAGTACATGAGGATAGTTCTGGGGAGGTTATCCCATCCCCATATGCAGTATTCAACAAACTGTCGAGTTAGCATCACCCAAGCCGAACCTGAATATAACGAGTAAAAGCAAAATTGTATTTTATCAAATTCTAGATCTGGCGTTACTATGTTTCATCAAAATATGCATATATGCAAGTGAAATAAAATACCTGTAAATAACTTGAATGCTGTGGGAAGTGACCGGCGTTGAGTGGTCCATGCAATGTCAGATTTTTTTGATAAGTACAGGCCTGGATCAATGATGATTGGTTTGGCTCTGTGGTTCCTGAAAAGTAAATTATGGGAAAAATGACGAAGCAATAATTAGAACAAGAAGAGATAAATAGATAAAAGCTTGTACGAGACTTGCTAACTGATCACGGATTAAACTTACAGTTTCCACCCAGTAATCTGCGTATGTTCAATGAAGTTGAGATTTCTAGACAAATTAGCAAAAACATAAAGCAAATCTGCAGAATTAGGAAATAGATCAGATTTTACTTCTGGAAACTAATTCAAGAGTAAAGATTACTTACTTCCGGAAACTAATTCAAGACTAAAAGTACTATTCACCTATTTCTCAAACTTAATCATATTCAAAGTCAGAAAAAAAAGAAAAAAAAAAAGAAGTCTCATGGGAACGAAGCTATAAGGATACAAGCATTTTCATGTTCCATCAATTAAATTAGGAGGATTTGATGGGTGTTTCTGTAGCAGTGGGGTTGAGTCTTTGATTGCTTATTAAAACAATAAAATGAAACCAAAAACATTAATAAAAAATAAAATGAAACACAGAGAAAAAGAAAGTGGACCTAAAATTACAGCTATAGGATGACATACGGCAATATGATAATTAGATTCTACCATCAGAACGGCTCATGCTTATCCAAAAATTGGCATGGAAGAGCGTCTAATGCCTGAACTTTTCTAATAAAAACAATCTAAATATGACCATAGGTCAGACATCCAAATCCAATATGATTGTATAAAGTTAAAGGCTCACCTAAGCATCATTTACAAAGTGGATAAAGAAATGCAAAATCAGGCCATCAAGGAGAATCATATACTCACGAAGTCAGAAAAAAAAAAAAAAAGGGAAGAGAATCACATACTCATACTAGGATCCACTCCTTTTTATCCACTGACCTAGTTCTTGCTCTCAAGGATACACACTGTAAAGCTATGGACTTCTATACTTGTGTGACAAGACTACAATGGCAGAAAAGTATGTTTCGGAGATATCCAACCCAAAAATCACAAGTATCAGCTCATTTCACCCATTTACAAGTCTTATTCTAACTTTATCTCTTTGACAAATCAATGGTAATTAGAAGACTAGCTTTATCCACATTTTTTAGCAACAAGGCCAGTACTTAGCCATATGAAGGCCAGTAGGCAACAGGAAAAGCATTGCTCAATATTACTACAGTTAAGCAAAATCCACGGCTACTTTAAAAAGTATTCAAGTACAGACGATATATAGTTTTGTCAGACAAGCTAGGAGAAAAAATGAAACTGAAGAATAAATCCTAAATACACCAATGTTCCCTAAACTGGTTAAACATGTCTCAATCCCGTTAAAAATCAAGATAGTAAAATTCATCTAGTATATTGAAACTAAGAAAAAGGGTCAACATCCGGTACTAACCATCTTGCGTTACCAGAGGATAATCCGATGCACTGAGGTTTATAAACCAGTCCCACTCCGAGCTCTCCTTCAACAAAATAGAAATTGCTTGCAGTGTACAAGCGATCATTGTAGGACCTTTGTAAGTTACTAAATTGGATTGAGCCATGACTCGAACATTGTCAACTTCACGGAATGTTGGATCAGCCTTCACTGAAGCTGCCAATTCCAACCTTTCACGGGGAGGAGCCTCAAGGTCCAAATGTAGTATATACTGATTTCTGGGATGATATACCGCCTGCAAGGTTCTCATCATTCTATGACTATCACCCTTTGTACCTGAAATAAGATACGCGAACCTAGGCAACCCCATTTTGGAATCACCATTTCTTTCCAATGACTTTTTCAAATCTGATTCAACGAAATACCCGCTTGAGTCCTCTGATTTCGCAAACGAAATAATATCAAAGGGCAATTGCTCTCCACTGCTGGGAGAGGTAAACAGCCCAAATATGGCCGTCAAAAACAGGGTAATGAATATAAGTAAACTAGCAAAGAAAGGAATAATCCATATCCTATCACCAAACGCCCTTCCTGAATGGGAATTCACATATTTCCTCATACTTATTCACGGTAGGTTGTTACCAACAAATACTTATCCAAGTTTTCTCCTTTCCCACCCACCGCAAACCAAAATTTTCGAAATCAGGTTAGACAACGAAAATGGCTTAAAACCATAGCAAAAACCCCACTAATCTCCTCAAAACTGAAAGAGCTACAAAGAAGCAAGGACGTTCCCTAACAGAGACAAAGCTTCCTTCACGATAGGCAAATTGAATAACATCTATCAATGTCGTTTTCTAAAATGAAACATGGGTTTCATAGAAAACTAAACAAATCACAAAATTTTAGGACACGGTTAAAAGGGTATAAGCAAAACTTCGACTTTCAGGACACAGTTACAGAAAAGACCCTCAAAACAGATAAATTCACTGAGAATTAAGAAAACCCAGATGGGGAAAAGGGAGAAAATACCTAGCAAGCAATGTAAGCAAACTTAACCTTTTGGGATAAATTCAACCCTGAAAATAGAGTCATATTTTAAAGGCCGTAACAAGAAAAATGGAGTTTCTTTCAAACTGTTCGGATCTAACTTTCAACAAAACTAAGAAAAACACAAAAGAATAAAGCTTTGAGTTCAAGTTTCAGAAGCTTTACCCGAAAGAGTTATTCTATTCAATAGAGCTAAGAGAGTCTGAGAGATAATGGGTTGGACGAAATAAAAATAACCCAGAAACGGAAAAGAAAAAAAAGGAGCCAAAAAACGCTTACTCGGGCAAGGAGGATTGATTCAAAGCAGATTCAAAAAACACAAAAGAGAGTGCTATAAACGTGGTCTTAGGACTGTCGGTCCTTAATCCCAGATATTCCAGATTCAAAGTTTTGGTTTCGGGTTTTTAAGGTCGGTGATGTAAGGAACGAGGACGAGAGATTAAGGTACAAACAGCTTTTGAGGGACAAAAAATGGTGGAGTTGATTAGGTCTAGAACCGTATAAAAATGGCCGATTAGGAGTTGGCTTTGCTTTTGTTTTGGGCAAAAAATCATCACTTTGTATTCTTTATCATATTTACTAATATTTGATTTTGTCATAACTCATAAGAGAGTGAAGAGTACAAAACGATCAACCTAATACTTTAGTGGTTCGTTTAGTGGGCTCCCACGCCATTTCAACGCGCGTGGGCCGAAGTGCCACACAATCTACTCTCTCTGTCTCATTTTTCGGCATCAATTTACGTGATTTACCGAGTTTAAATTGCAAAGAGTTCACGCGGCAACTCAAGTTGTCAACCTCAGTTAAGATGGTAAGTACAAAATTTCCACAGGGGGAGTGAATGCAATGTATTACTTTAATTACTCGTTCAGTGGTTCTTTCAAGGACAATGATGAATGATCACAATTCACCACAGTTATGAAGAAAAATTGTTAAATGTAAAAACACTTTATAAGAGGTGAAAGTAGTTTATCTACTTTTCTACTGGTACATTTTTTTCATTATTTTTTTCACTTTTGCCCTTCCAATTCCATTAGTGTCAGATTTCGCTCTTCTCACTCTTCTTGGTTTTCTTATCAAAAAAAAAAAATCTTCTTGGTTACCGGTAGAATATTTTAGTCGTATATTTTGTAGCTGAGTAGATTTCGTCTATATACACTAAGTTGTTGGGTTTGGAGTGAGACTAATGTCAGTCAGCCCATTTTAGGTTGACTCGAATTTGAATCTAGCTGACTTGAATGTAACTGACTCGAGTACTTCACCTGGATAGAATTTGGCTGACTGGATTTGTCGCTAGTTTCACTCCTTTAAAATTAGTCCTACTACAATGAGGGGATAATAATGATCATAAAAACCCACTAAATAAGGTATTTATCTTAAATTTATTCCGAAATATCCGTGATTTGGATACTAAGATCGAGTAAGTACTTTAATTTTATTTAGTTGCTTGATTTTATATTGATATTATTATTATTATTATTATTAGATAATTATAAAGAGTCCTATGGGGAATGAAATACTCTATAGTAATTACCTATAAATAACAATTACATCTTTTGATCATAGACACTTTTGGACTGACTTGAGCGTCGGAGTCTCTTTTGCAGGTACAATCCCAGGCGTTCTAAGTGGATTCTGACAAAGTATAAGTAATTGCAGAGCACGTGATGATCATTGGCCTTACTAAAATTCAATTGTAGATTTTTAGCTTTACACATACATTTTGAACTATTTTTTCTATTATCCTACTAATTAATCCAATGTAACTCTACATAGGTGACCGGTTGTTATTTTGCCTTTCCAATCCATTCTAGTGTTAATGTAGTTTATAATCTTTGGACATACTTTTAAGGTTCACAACTATTATAGAATCTCAAGAGCTCGGTTCCTTAAACGACATTGATATTAACTACTCTAGTAGGTAATTTAACTGCTTTTAATTCTGGCTACAACCCCCAACTCTCTGTCGTATTTTTCACTTTTTTTCCTGATTAACATAGAAGAATTTTCTTATTGCAATAAGGCTTTGATTCTGAAATGGATTGATTGATACGTGAATGATCAATAAGAGATTAAATGAAGCGATGAATGGTGATGGGTTTGGCCTCTATAAATATATATATATATATATATATTATGGTTGTGGATTGCGGTTGGTTGGTGACCTCAGTGATGGAAAATGGCTGTCGAGGACTGTTGTGTGATTGTATACGCGCCTGGTTGATCTGTTGCTTTTGGATTGGTGCCCAAAATAGGAATGATTTTTCAAGAAATAAAAATAATTGGTAGGCCACAGAAGGAGATAAACTTCTAAATCTAAACCATAACTAGCTAACACCAACTCCACACTCGATTAAACTATTAGCAATGCTTTTATATACAAAGGTATATCTATTGGCTGGAAAATTCGATTTACGTATTGAATTTTTATGCTTAAGAACTAATTACTATTGTTATTAATTAAATTCTACAGTGTAGTTTCTTTTAGTTATTAATTAACGATCAAAACATGGACATGAAGATTGTAGATTTATCGCCTTAATAAAGTTGAACGCTAACAAAAATATGTCAAGTGATACCTTTAACAGTGTGGATCGTGGAAGTAAATTTTATATATATATATATATATATATACATGGACCTTATATCCTTACTATTCTAGTTTGTGGGGCGAGCACTACTACACTAGTGAAACTTTTCGTTGTTTCCATTTCATTGTTGCACTTTAAAAGTTCATATCGCAAACTTTAAACAAGAGCTAGCTTATACAATTCTCTTCTTTTTTTCATTCTTTTTTTTCTTTTTCAGAGCCAATCACGATGTAAACGAAGCAAGACAGGATGATAAAGCCTAATCCCACTCCCAACGCTAGAGTAAACGAGGTGGTACACGCAAACAAAAAATGTATAATATATCTATTGAAAAAACACATTTTTTTTCGTTTTACTCAATATTTAACATCAATAATCAAAGTCTAAATCCATAATTAAATTAAAACAATATTCTAAAATCCAAATAAATGCCTATAAGTTTTTTTTTTATGTATGTATATATTGTATTTATTTATATGAATAATAGAATAAAATAAAATAAATATAGCGGGTGGGGAATTCCCTTCTTCGTTTTGAAAAAATATCTTTGTCTTTGTCCTTTATCCCATCCCAACTCTGCTTTAAACACATCCCGAAAAAGAAAAACGACATCTCTAGCACCAACACTTTATTATCTTTTTAACAGTGTATATATATATAGCAATTATGCACCTATTTATTTTGTCAAAGAAATTGCTAAGATTACATATTAGAATTTGGAGAAATTAGAAAAAATACAGTATTTTTGAAAAGAATTGAAAAAATACCGTGCTTTTGTGTTGTTCACGGTGCGGTACGGTTTTTATTAGAAAAATACTGTTTTTTAAAAAATATTTATGAAAATACCATTTTTTAAAATAGTAATTAGTTTCTAGTAACCAGTTTTCAAAAACTGGTAATTAGTAACCGAAGATATTTATAACTGATATATAATTAGTAACCAGTTTTCAGTAACCAGTTTCCAGAAACTGGTAACCAGTAACTATTTTAAAAGTGGTAATTTTTTAAATATTTTTTAAAAAGTGATATTTTCCTAATTAAAACCGTACGAAAACTGGAAAAAACTGTGACTTCCGTATTTTTGTAATCCTTTTCATTTTTTATAGGTATAAGTGTAAGAAACCCTTAGAATTTACTATATTGTTTTAAGGCCTCAAGAAGGCCACCCAATATTGGAACATGTGACTAGAAGCCATTCATATTATACCTTACTATTAGGTGATCATCCCACTCGGTGGTCCCCATATATCTTCCTTACATGTTAAAATTATGTCATAAATCATTTTCAATCAAATGGAAAATTTACCCTTTGCTATTGCATTACCAAACAACAACAATAAAAATAGACCTATATTTGAGTTTCCTACCAAATATATTCTTTGTAAATCTCTTGTCAAACACTACAACCAAATGCTAACCTAACACAGTGTAATTAACAACATTCCATTAAACAAATAAATCAATTGTTAGCAGCTAATGCTAAGGAGGTTACGTTATGCAATGTTTTGTGGAGGAAGAAAATTGAAGGGAAAGGAATAAAGAAAAATAAAAGATAACAAAATGTGTAGGATTGAAAAGAAAATGTATTTTCTCAATAATATTTGGCATTCATAGTGAAATTATAAGATTCAACTATTTGAAATAAATTATTTTTGTTTCTGAATTTGACAGACAAATATGAAATGTCACTCAACTTTTCTTTCTAATTTGAAGAGAATAAAAAGAGGATAAAAACTGTTGGGACTCACATGTAATATATTTTTTTTAACCTATTTTTTCTTTCGTTATTTTTACTCTCCTACCAAATGCTCATATTTTCATTTCTCTCTCCAAGTATTTTCTCTTTTTTTATTTCCTTCCACTTTTCCTCTATAGCAAACATAGTATGTTGTGGTTTGTAAATTAGGATTGATTTTCAATCAGCATAGCTGTGATTGTGAAAATGGAAGAGTTTATTATCGGAAAAACAAAATGAAAAAGAAAGAAAATGGAAGAGATTCCTTTGACGTTGACAAAGATATGAGTGAAAATAAAGGTACGCCGCCGTTTGTGCGGTCTCAACATGCCACGCAGATATGGCATCAGGATCACAGCACCAGCTAAGCGTTAGACCTCTTCATGTACTATTCTCAGAGTCTATATAGATATTTTATATATATACGATTTATTAGTGGGCCTCTCCTTTTACCACCTAATCGCTTTTCTTTTTCCTTTTCTTTTATTTTTTTCGGAAAAAAACAATTGTCAGGGTAAAAAGAAGGTAGATTTTGTGAATCCAAAAATCAATTTAACATGTAATTAACCAAAATAATCTAGATAATAGATTATCCTGAGTTTGAGAACTCGCTCCTTTACTGCAGATTATGTTAAATTATGATACAGACACAATAAGTTAATATACAAAATATAATTAATTATTATATTGTAAAAATAGTTATTTATGAAATATTAGTTATATATTTACAATATGTCATATTATTTAGAATAAGATAATATTTGTTTAATATGATAAAATTAAATTATGTGTTTATTTAAATGAAGAAAAGATAATGAATTTTTTATTAAAATATAAAGTAGTTATTTTTAAGTATAAACAAATAAATTACCTAGTTAATTTTCGTTTGTTTATCCTTCTACGGTTGTTGCTTCTAATCTAAAATTCAAAAAATCTCCTATCAGTTAGATGATAAATAATATATTTTATATTTTATTAAATTAAATATAAATCGATAATAATTTTATACCTTTCTGTAATTTTTTTGGATCAAGTGATTTTGGATCTAATGGCATGACTGGTATTGCTTCTGTTTCTAAATGGTTGTTGGTACTAGAAGTAATAACATGGTAGATTTATCGTCATCAAATATTTTTGATACAATTGTATCAATTAATGCTCCTCTAGTTCTAAAATAGACTTGAAATATTTTTATTTGTCTGCATAATTGTTTAATTATTGGTTGTAACGTTATTGGATCAGTACAACGTTCTTGTATTGTCAATGTAGACATAGCTTTTTTATAAGAACTTGAGCTGCTTTTCTAAATATTATCATTACTGTGAAACCTGTGTCATCTCGGATTCTGTTATTTAATTTGTACCTATTGAGAAGATAATATAAAAAAAGAATTAAATGTAAAAAGGAGAAACAAATATTTTGACTAGTGATTGATGATATAAATTGTAAATTTTTTTGTGAGTGCATTAACTAAAAAAATATTCATATAAATTATTTAATTATATTTTATACCATAGAGTTGGAATTGATGTGAGATGACCATGAGTGTTGCACCACCATCCATTTCCTACCTCTCGAATTTGTTTGAAACATTGCTGGCAGGAGTTATAATATCAATTTTGATGTGTTTCAAATTTACATATTGTTGCATTCACTATGAATTTAATTCTCTAGAAACAAAAAAATTAGATATTAGTGTAAATCATAGTACATAATAATATTTTTATTCATTTTATTTTATTTGTTTTAACATGTTATGTCAAATGATCTAATTGATTTAATTCCTCAATTATTTTCATATTTTTGTAATTTTTGGTTCTCTGGTGGTTCTCTTTCTTTTACAATAGGAGCTGGAAGGCATTCGACGTATTGTGTTATATATTGAAATCTGAATAATAGATTGATGAAAAAAAATGGTGTTTAATGAAGATAAATAAAATACGTTATATTTTTCTATTTTATAATTCAAGAAAAAGTAAAAAACAATTGTTACCTAGTCTTCAATGTATTGGTTTCTGGTATGTCTATATTCATATAATATATTGTTGTGCATATACTTGTAACATATATATTTCCCGTTTGAGATAGAAATTAATATTATATTACATAATTCAAATATGTAAATATTTTTATTTATCGATATAAAATATAATAATTAGTTACCTAGATATTGTTTTACTATTATGGAGATAAAAATTATTATGATCGGTTTTTCTACAATTTTTATAATATCTATATTAAACTTTCTCTATAGAGTGATTTGCAGCTTTTCACTCCTGCACTCAAAATAAAATAATATTAAACTATGATCAATTTAAAAAATAAAATTATTTTTAATATGCGAATATTAGTAATAGTTAAATTCATTACCTGACGTTGTATTATCAGTGTTCGTTTTGGTGTTATTTTTCCTTTGACATTTGTTTCTTCTATCTCTTATATTTCTACTAACATTCCAATTACATCTAATAGAAAAAAGAAAAAAAATAAGATAAGAAAATTTAAATAATAATTAACAAATGTTAAAAAAATATATTATTATAATTGATAATACCTAATAAAATATCATGAATATTTGTCTTTGATGGTAGTTGGTCAAAATCTACAAAACAAAATTTATGCATTGGAATATTTTTCATTAAGGTTGTTATTGGAATGAACGATGTTGCTTTGGCAAATTGTAACATCGCATTATGTGGAACGATTCGATATCTTACTTTATTAGGTACTACATTGAAATTGCTGATTCGATACACTTCTCCTTCAGTTATTTGTTGTAAAATATAATCTGCATCTCGAGCTTTGATCGTTCCATAGATTGCTTCATGCTGTATTTTATAAAAAATTATTTAATTATTATATTATATTTAATGAGATTAAATACTAAACATATATGTATAATTATATTAAATTATAATAAAGTATTATATAAAATAATTTAATATTATTTTTTTTACCTCATGATCAACTAAGACACAATAAGACTTATTAGACGCCTAGTTGTATAATCATTGTTGTATCAAAGTCTACCAATGCGAGCTTCAATTGTTCCATAAATTTCATTAGGTTTAAGGGAATGTATTGGCATTATCATTTTTATTGTTTAATTGCAAAATAGAAAATTTCATCAGATAGAAATTATATTAAGAATATTCAGAAATTTTATATATAGAACACTAAAAGAGGCATACATACATTTACATTGAAATGATATCTGAATCATGTTAAATTAATAGTATGATTTTTACACTTACATAATATTATATAAAATTTCTCTATAGACTATATTTTTAACATGAGCATTGATGGATTCATTTATTAATATATATAATCCTTTAGGAGTTATTATTTGGGACAAAATTACATATAATTGGTCGTGTGTAATGATTTTATTTTCTAAATAAACACCTACTTTATTTAGTAATTGTCCTTAACTTTTATTTATTATCATTGTACAATAGGTTTTTATAGAAAACTGTCTTCTTTTAATGTGAATAGCCATCTAGATTCAGTTATAATCATTTTTATTCTTGGAGTGTATATTTTTTCAATGTCATTATTTGAATTTATAACTTAACCTTCTATGATTCTATTTGTTAATTGTGTAATAATAATTTTTGTTTCATTATATAATCCCATTGATTGATTTAAATTTCATAGTAACATTATAAGAGTTCCAACTTTGAGATTTAATTCATGCGGTAGTATGTCATTAAAATTTGAAGTGTGCAAAAATTCTTGAGGATATAAGAGATTAAGCTCGTCAATATTTTGAGGCTATTATTGTATTATAATTATAATAGGCTTTTTATTCATTAGATATTAAAGATAATATATATTTATTTATAAGCGATTTTATTTTTCGGAGTTATTATTACTCTATGTCATATATAATTGATATTGTTAAAATGTTTATCAAAATCATCATATATCAATTTTAAAATTTTTTCAATTGGATTTAATTCATATTGTATTATATATTTTTCTGCTATTTTGATCCACGTAGCATCTTCATTTTCAGGGTCTTTTATTCCTTCTGCAGTACCATTTCTGACATTTAATATCCATTTGGAAAATTCTAAAATTTCACTTTTTTCTAGTTCTGTAGTATTTGGATTTTTTTAATCTCATATTTTCTGTAAATGATAATAATTTAAAATGTGGCCATAAGTATGAATTATTTATACTTGTATTTATTATATCTTCTTTTGTTCCAGTAAGGATAACAGGTAAGATTTGTCAAAAGTCACCACCAAATATAATTGTCATTCCACCAAAAGGTTCGTCAAAATGATTTTTTAAATCTTGTAGTGTTTTGTCCAAGGCTTCGAAGCAGTGTTTATTATTCATCGTGCCTTATCCCATAATATTAATGATATTTTTCAATTAATTTTGCTAACTGAGTTCTTTTTTTGACATAGCAAGTAGAAAATCTATCTGTTGATAAAGGTATTTTAAATCTTGAATGTGCAGTTTTACCTTTAGGTAATAATAATGAAGTTATTCCAGATGATATAATTACTAAAACAATTTCATTATTGGATCTGATTTTTATAATAATTGTATTCCATAAGTAAGTTTTTCCAGTGCCTCCATGTCCATAAATAAATAATATATTTTGTTTTTTGGTGTGTAATAATTCTATAATTTGTTCATAAATATAACATTTTTCATTATTTAAATTCCTTTCTAAAATAGAGTTTTCTTGTTTTAATTTATTAATATTGTAGTCTAGTTCTTTCCGTAAAAATTTATTATTTAAATCATTAATTAATGTTTCTGTCGGTAGATGTAAATTAAAATTTGTTAGAGTTGATGAATTTAAGTTTAATTACTTTTCTAATTCATATAATACATAGTTGTATAATTCGTTTTTAAGAATTTAAAAGTTTGGATTATTGAATAAAGTTTTAATTCTGTGTAAAATATCTTCTGTCATAAGTTTTCAAAGATTTTCGAGTAATTTTGTTAGATTATTTACATTACAAAATAATAAAATTATCGTGAATAATTATCGTAATTGATGTTGAAGAGGCAGAATTTGTATTGTCATTTTAGATGTTGCAACAACGAATGAAATATTTGTCATGGCTTAATTAACGTGTTTGACTGCATTCATTTGTTGTTTGATTAATTAAATATTTATTATCACTGAAATTTAATTAGAATTATTTATAATTAATGCTTGCCTTGCATAAAATTTAATCTAGATAATTCTTTCTTATTTAAGTCGTGTTTAATACAGATTTGATTAATATATGATTAAGTCAATCAATTACAAATTAGTCTAATCAGACTCTAATTTTGTTAGGTATATATTTAGATATTGTTTTACCGAATTTATTTGACAACTCGCATAAAATGATTAAGGAAACAATCTTATTGTGTGAAAAAGTAGTTGCCTAATTTTGAAAAGGAATT
Source organism: Trema orientale (assembly GCA_002914845.1). NCBI lineage: Eukaryota > Viridiplantae > Streptophyta > Magnoliopsida > Rosales > Cannabaceae > Trema > Trema orientale. Next base: position 235,485 of record JXTC01000205.1, read on the forward strand.
TTAAGGTTGTCGTTTCTTTTTATATTCTAAGCTGATTCTAAATGTGTTTGAATGATTTTATTATGTTGATTTGCTAGTTAATTTAAGAGAAATCGGATTTGTAATTACAGGAATCAAATCAGCAACTTTCTAATAATATTACAACATAATCACTGGACAGAATTAGCATTTAATTTCATATCAACTAATTACGATTTTGGCTGATTATTTTATCTTCCAATCATCATTTATTGTGATTGAACGTCTCTTACAGATTGCTAAATATTGGAAGACCTCAAGAACTATAAATAGGAATCTAGGATAGAGTCCTTAGTGTGCCATATATGTTTGTGATTGCCATTAGTGCAATATTTTGTTAAATCTGTCTATACTTTGTATTGTGAGACTAGAAGGAATTCTTAGTCGTGAGAGTGCTTCGGGAGAAGTACGAGCACTTCGAAACAAGTGCAACAAGTCTTCAAATGAAGACAGGTTCCGTGAAATCTGAAGGGAATTCAGACGGAAGGAATTATATCAAGTTGAGGGGAGCTCACTAGATAAATTAGTGAAGGAGTACTGACATGTTGCAACATTTAATAAAGGAAGTCTTTTAAATTTGATTAGTGTTTGTACTCATGTTGTTCTTTAGTGATAAGTTTATTTTTTTGGGCGTAGCCTCTTAGATATAGACTATTGAGAGATAGTTGTACCAAATAAAAATATTGTGTGTCAAGTTTTTACTTTTTGGTATTACAACATCCATATTATAATTTTCTGCATAATCACCTTGCATAATTAATTGGACAATTAATTATATTTGGTAAGAATATAAGAAACAGTCGTAACAGATGTGATGTTGACCAAAATGAGGCTTCTAATATTGATTCGTTCCATTCTCGATCATCTCCTAATAAGCCTAATGCATTGTATGCTGCTTGATTTATTGTATATGTTATACCATTAATACTTCGTATGGATTCCAAGTTTGTTGCACCTTTTTAATAGTTTAATAATAATCTTAGATAATATAATTCTTCAAAATTTGGATATATATAAAAAATTCGTCCAAATGAATATCCTAATTTTCTTGGAGTCCAAATTTTATCTTTATTATTCTATACCTATTTAGTAAGAAATTCTATATGTCTGGCGTTCGTATTAATTTTATTTATTTCTATTCACTCTGTCAAAGTCGTTTTTTGAATTCCTGGTTATCTGATTATATTATCGAGATAATGATTTGAATGAAATATTACATTTTGCATATGTGGTAAATGAATTATTAATCTTTGTATTGCTGGATTTGTATAATGTATAGAATATTCATATAATCTCCGCATAGTTTCATGTGGTGTTATATACCAACAATTAATATAATTTTTTATTTCATCTATGTTTTTATAAATAGTTTCTCCAGATTGTTCTGTACATATATTGTCTTCTATTATTGCTCTTATGCTATCTGAGTCTTTTGTTAAATATTTAAATTGATATTTTATTAACATAGTTTGTGAATATATTTCAACATTTATATGAGTATTTTAAATATAAGTCTTTATTATAAGGGACTATAAATCTGTTGCCTAATTTAATACCTTCCTTCTGTACATAAAACGTTGTATTTCTAAGTTTATAATTAATAAATTCATTTTCTTCAATAGTTGTTTCATTTTTAAATTATTTTGGGAATTTTTTAGAACAGACTGAGTTTTTCATGTATGGAGCATTTATTTTGACAGCACCATATGCTCTATGCATCATGAATTCTGCTATAATACTATATTCTTCTGGGATTTTTTCAGGATTCAATATTTCAGCTGAGATAATTTATCGATTTGTGATGGTTCGGATAATTTTTCATCACGGTGTAACCAAAATAAAAAATGGCAATGAGGCAAGCCGCATTTTTAGAATTCGACAGCGTATAAATCTACGTTGTAAAATAAATATAAAAAACAAAAGAAAGGTATTAATTTTAATTAAAATAGAAATTAATATTTTCTATTGTACATTTTGATTTATTGAATAAAGTAATATGGTCTAACCTCCAATAATTGTTCCAAAGATTTTGTTAGTTTTAATAGTAGACAAAATTTGATTAAATTTCATTTTTAAAAATTCTTGTGATTATATATGGCCTGTCTTCAGCTCTTTGATCGGTATTTTATTTAAAGTACGTGTAATTTCAGGTTATTTAGGGTTACATGTAAATATTACGCATAAGTCAGGGTTTCCATATTGTCTATATATTGCCATTGAATCTTGATAATTTTAGATCATATATTTGAGACTTCCAGTATGGCTAAATGGGAGAATAATTCTTTTACCAATTGCTCTAGCATTTGTAACTCCTCTTGTAACAACATCTTGGAAGACTTGATAAATTTCAGATCTTAAATTATTTTGATTCTTTCTGATATAATCTAATCGATCCCCTTCAACAGAAGCATATACATCGACTACATATTGTTGAAAAACTCTTCCACTTTTAAACAAAATATTACTTATATTTTCGCGTTGTTGTAATTGATAACAATAAAACGTTTTTATAGGTATTCTATTTGTCGAAGATTGTTTCCCTAGTTTGTCTATATTCTAATTTAAATCGATTCTATAACCATCTTCTCCATATGGAAATAATAGTGGATATTGTAATGCCATATAAGAAGAACGTAATTTTGTGATTCTTTGTAAATTATTTATTCTATCTTCAATTATAATATATCTTTTTTCTTCATATTCATCAATATCTCCAACAATTAGACCTGTTATATCATTCGAAGCAAGTAATTTATATTGATTATTAATCTGTAGGTCCTCGTCCAATTAGTCTTAATTTCATGGACAAAACTTGATTTTCATTATATCTATCTTTAACCATACAGAAAAGTTTTACTAACTTATTATTTTCATTAAGTATTTTAATTAAATTTTTGACAATTAATTTTATTAATTCTTATGATGCATCATCAAATAAACATATTGACATTCAGTTTTCAATTTTATAATCTGTCATATATATATATATAGTTGAGAAAATCTTTGAGGATTATTATTTGTTGGTTGTAATGATCCCATAAAATGATGTACTTGACCAGACCATCTGAATTTTTTATATTTTGTTCTTTATTTGCTCTAAAAAATGTAAAAACAAACATAAAATTGAAAGTCCGAATATTTTTTTGGAAATAAGTACTTATAGACCCTCTATAATAATCAAGCAATTAATCTAGTATTGGTATGGGATTTTTTATTAGAGGAAGTTTAATTTTTCCATCTTTACAACATAGATTATATTTTGGTGGATAAGTTCTTTCAGTAGATTGATCAAACCAAAAGAATACACCACAATATTTATAGGTATAAGAACAATCACCAAAATTGTGATATTAGTTAATATCACCTATAAGATAATGTTCGATAAGAGTCAAAGTTAGGAAAATGTGTAAAGAATTGAATTTGTAATAATATATTAACTTTTATTTTGATGGAAAGTACGAGTTAATTACTTTGTGTATTGAACTTGGTTGACACTAATAATTTGGCTTAATAAGAGAAATATCTTCCAAAACTTATAAAATTTGACATTGGAATAAGCTTTGATAGATGAATATTTTCTGAAGTGACACTGGACTCCTGATATTAATGATTTGAAATATCATCATGGTTAAATGCCAAATCACCATTTATACTAAAATTAAGTATAATTATATTAAATCTATACTTAAATCTATTTAAAATTAACTCAGTAATAATTACCTAAAATATTCATTCTTTATTATAATGTTTAAAATTTGATATTTTAATTACCATGGATCAAAATAGAGTTTAACTTTCATTCAAATTATTAAGGTTAGAAATTGACATTATTCATACGAAATATTTTCACTGTATAGATTCTTTTTCCACACTCCTAATATTTTTCTTTATTTTTTTTTTTTGTCGTTTATAATTCAAATTGCATTTTTTTATACATGTACTCTAGCATATAGTTTGTTTGCACTAATCATATCTCTATTTTATTATTTGCACTAATCATGTCTCTATTTTATCATTAAAAGTTATGATAATTAAATCCTAGATACAATATCTAAATTCTGAAAATTGAATCTTGACTATAATATTTTAATTACATACAAAATCAGAATTTTTGAACTGAAATATACAAAACATTAAATTACACATATAATAAAATTAAATACATAATACAACTAAAATTCTTTAGATAATTTTACAACAAAATTAATATCAATCTATTTTTCTTCTTTGCTCATCTTTCTCCCTAATAAAATTTTCATCTTTCTCTTAGTCAATGAAACGAGGAAAATTTTTCATATATAACTAATTCTTTACTTTCATTATAATTATAATAATATATATAGATAAAAATATTTAACTTAACTAAATGCATTAATATATATAAAATTTGGACCAGACATATTAAGGTATTATCAATATATGGCAAATTTGATGGGTAATGTATTGGCAAGCATTTATCTAACTACCTAAGAAATTATTTTTTAAGCATGCAAAAAAAAAAAAAAAAAGAAATTGGCAGTTAGATAAATACAAATATTATCTATATAGAAAAAAATTTGTCATATATATTATATCAGTCAATTAACATAATTCAAATCACAGGAGTATAGTGTAGGACTGCTCAAAAATTACGAGATGAATAGAGGCGAAAAAATAAAATTTAATAGGAAAAGCAAAACGACTGCTCTAAAATTGTTGTGAATATTGCCTATTATTACTATATGATGAATTTTTCTAGTTTTAGAATGACTTTTGCTATTGCATACTGCCTTTTGGTAGTATTAAAAATTACTATAATTTTTTAAAATGTATCTTTTATATTTATAAGTTTATATTTTTTTTATATATAACAAAGTTAGGAGAAGAAGAAATTCATTACAAAAATAATAGTAACCTGATTTTTTTTTCTTTTTTCTTTTTATTTTATGGTTTTATGGTCTTACCTTCAAAGTACTGTTGAAAATAGCCATTGAGTGAAAAATTTATTTTAATAATTTTACATGAATTGAGTGTATATATACTGGTTGTATCTTATAGATGTGTCATTATGTCGCTGTTCCTGTAACTTTTTTTTTAATAGTTTTGAGTATAGGTGTGCTTATTTGATCTTTTTATTTTGGCAGTTCATAATTTGACCTAAGTAGTCTTTTATATGGATTTAGGCTAAATGGGTTTCGTTTTTGACTTATTGAATTTTTTATTTCAATTTCCGTTTCTAAAATTTGAAAAAGATCAAAATTCAACTAAATAAGAGAAGAAAAAAAAGAAATAAGGACTAAATAAAAAGACTTAATAGAAAAATAGATACAGTTAACAAAGACAAAAAATAGGAAGAAGAAAAAGCTTGATAAAAATAATCAATAAAAGAACAAAGAGAAGAATCATATAAAGTACAGACCAAAGTAAGTACACTGAAAATATTTCTAATATTCATAATCAGTACAAAGAGATAGATATTTAAAGAGTGTATATTAATTAGTAACAGAACAAAATCCAATCAGATTTTAAATAAACAACGAAATTTAATATAACAGTTCAATATTACATAACATGCAACATAACAACAAAGAAATAAATACTTTAACAACATATAAATATAGTATAGAACAAATATTAATTAAGAAGAGAATAAAATATAATCACAGCTCAAAAAAATTAAAAAAAAAAGCGTGACATACTTTAATAAATAATCATATTATCTGATATAACTCCAAAACAAAGCCCTCCAAACCAACTTGAAAAAGACAGAAGTTATATAAAGAGTGGAATTGGGAGTAAGACACAGTAAATATAGCTAGGAGAAAGAGCAGTAAACTCAGTAAGTTACAGACGAAAAACAAAGATAGCAGGCAGAGTGTAGAGAACAAAAAAAATAGTCTCATTATTTATAGTCAAACAATAGTAAGAGAAATATAAAAAGTAATAAAAAAAAAAAAAGAAAAAAAGGCAAAAACCAAAAAAAAAAACGAAAAAAAAAAAAAAAAAATAAAAAAATAGAAATTTATTGAGCATGAAATTCTGATTTTTTTTTCCTTTTTTTTAATCTGAATAATAAAAAATATTAAAATAGCATTAAATGCATTTCTATCAAAAGATCTGAAGCCAAAAATACGAATATATTGATAGAATTTACCCCAACACTTAAGAAAAAACATACATGCATGCAATACTATTGAAAAACACATGAACACATCATGAACGCAGCGAAAAAATAACAGATTTAGGTTTTAAAATTTTTTTTACATGAAAACAGTTTTCATAACCATAGAACATGCATATATCATATACAGGATCATGTATAACATAAATCAAATCTAGATACACAAACCCTAGAGATGAGATTAGGGTTTACCTCTTTTAGCGTACTCCTACTTGATCTTCTTGTTGATGGTGATCAAATCCCCAACCCTAGATCTTCTTGCCTATGCTCTTGCTCTTGGTTGAAGAGGTGAGTGGGCACCAAGTTGAATCCTCTGTTGGAGAACGATCAAGAACACCTTCTTGATCCTTTTGGAACATCGGGACGTGAATGAGAGTGTGAGGTTGCAGGAAACTTTTTCTCTCTTCTTTTTCTCAGCCTTGGCCGAATTCTCTCTCTCTCCCTCTATTATTTTCGTGCAGCACTAGTATGTTACTGTGCAGTTTTTTTTTTCTCTCATATATCTTATATATATGGGGCCCAAAACTACTAACCCTAGTCCAATTAGGATTGTGCTTGTTTTCCAAATTGGGCTTTGGGTATATTTTTATAAATATGTCCAACTCATGAAACTTATTTATAAAAATACCAGCTTCTATGTAGAATCATTATTTTACATAGTTTCATGAAACTAATTTCATAAATACCACCAACTAATTAATGAGCTTTATTGAGCTAGACAAGGGACCTAATGGATCCAAATAATCTAAGTTCCAATAGTATAATAAATACATAATAACTCTTATTATGGTATTTATATAAATACTATTAGGAAAGAGGACACTTTACTAAAGGCCCAATATTGCGCTCTTAGATTAGATGTCATACCTTTTATAGAGATTTAATCAACTAGTCTTGATTAACCGATCCATCTAGCATATTCTCTACCACATATAGAATCCCTATACAATGCCATAGTTGGATAGGTAAAATTACCGTAATACCCCTCCAACACATATTTACTTTTAAATTACCATCTTTCTATCAAGGAATAATTTTGTTAATAATTTTGTTCTCAACGGCCATTTAGACAAAATTATCAACCAATTTACAAAGTGAATACTAAGATCTTAGATTTAATTATTCCATGAATCTTGAAAGACCTTAAAGTGACATTAATGTATAGTGTCTTTAACTATTTGGTGTTCCCATCAATTTATAAATCATAACCTTCAATATGCCAGAGATCACCTCTAATTTTACAGATGCTAGTCTTTTAACAAATCAAAAAGCTACAATTTATGAAAGCAAGTCTAATCATATATCAAGGATCAAGATCTACATGCTAAGAGCTAGTTTGTGGTAATATAAAAATTGAGTTACGGCACTCTAATTATTTATATTACCTGGTCTTGCTCAATACATATAACTTATTTATATTGTACTAGTGTTTCTATCAGAAGTCAAACACTTCAATGATTTGAGACACATCATTCCCGTTGAGATAGACAAACACTATAACCTTTATTAAATAAAGTATTCCTTCTTTATTTATAGATTATGAACTAATTAATTTAGACTAAGATAAAGAAACAAGTCCCCTCATAATTAACACATAATCATGTTTGTTTCTTTATGGACAAACAAAGTCATGGAATCTTTTTCAGATAAATACACTATTCAACTGAGACAGTTTAATCTAGCAAATATCATAATTGCATATAAGAGAAAGTTATTTATTAAAAAAGGTAAAATTGAAAATCTACTTTTTAGGGCAAATATCCCAATATATATAGGTCGTCAAAAGCAAAAATACAGATCATTATGAGCATTAAAAAAATCTGAAATAAACAATAATTTTCAAAAGAAATTACAAATTATTTCACAACAGTAAGAGATATATAAAAAGCAGTAAAAAAAGATGAACACATGGCAATAGCTATAACAAACACATAATAAAAATAAATATGGTACAAAAATTAGAGACTTATTAAGTACGAAATTCTGATTTTTCCACTTTTTTTTTTTACTTTTTTTTAATCCGAATAATAAAAAAAAATATCAAAACAGCATTAAATGTATTTTTATCAAAAGATCTGAAGCCATAACCCAAAGTAAAAATACAGATCATTATAAGCATTTAAAAATCTAAAATAAACAATAATTATAGAAACAAATTACAAATTATTTCAAGAATGATCTAGATAATACTCTACAACTTTTTATGGCAAAAAAAAAAAAAAAGAAAACAAAACTCATAACTCATGTCATATATGAACAAAAATAAAATTTAAATAAATAATAATCCAAAAAAAAAAAAACAAAAATCACATAAAACAATTATCAAAAAACAAAGTTTCAGAATAGAAAAATACAAGACAAAGAGTGAGAACCACTGTGTACCATAGTACAACCCAGATCCAACCAGCTAATTCCAAAGCAATGAACAAAATATAAAAAAAATAGATATTTAAAAAAAATACATAAAAGAAAATCCAACCAAAATGAACAACACAAAAAAAAAGCCATCAGAAAAGGCAGAAAACAAAAAAGACCAAACCCTGGAAAAAAAATTAAAGAAAAAAAAAACATGAAAGAATAATCTAGAAAAATGGAAGAACAAAAGAGAGAAGAGAGAGAAGAGAGAGAAGCAAGCATGAAGAAGACAACTAGAAAGTAGTAATCAAAGCCTCATTTGCGGAGTAACCAATGAACCATAAAATAACGAAAAAACTAAACCCATCCACTCAACACAACTCTACGTAAAAGGCTACATCCGTAAGATGACAAATAACAAAACAAATAAAAAGACCAAAATGACCACACTCACATAACAACCATAAAAAGCATCTTAGGGACAAAGATGTAGTCATACACCTACAGTACACAATCGGTTCATACACACTGTTATGCGATCTTAAATCCACATCGGTCAACGCCAAGAAAGGAAAGTCAATAATCGGGTTGTACTAGATCGCATATATATTCTTTTGTTTAAAATATGACCTCCTCCGAAAGAGATAGGTGCGACCAGCATAAAAAGGAAGTTATATCAAGCGTCTTCAAACAGTTAATCGACAAAGAAAAGGAAATAAGCTTCTAAATGGAGATCGAGTAATTCCTTTTAATTCGAGATGTTACCCGATTCTATGTTTACCTAAAATTATATTTCTAATTACACACTTACCCATTTGTGTAATTAGGAAACCTTGAGCTATCCTCCTCTATATAAAGGTGGCTCGATCTCATTGTAATATACAGCACAATTCCTTAAAAAAAACACCTCATTATATTCTGTAATTCTCTCTGCTCACTTGGAGACTTAGAGAAACTCTTGTAATTCTCCAGAAAATAGTGAAGAACAGTGGACATAGGCTCATCTTTTTTGGAGCTGAACTACTATAAAAATTGTGTCTCCTTATTTGCTTTAATTTATCAACCATTTTCACACACAAGCCACATCTAGCAATTTCCTATATTCATTGTTGACAAAACCTCCATCAACAATTGGCGCTAGAAGGAGGGCTATTCCAGCAAAGTGTTCATCATTCTTGCATTTTCAACAATGGCAAACACCAGAAACACTATCAGAAATGTTGGAGCTAGCCAACCCCAAAGCACTGCTGCTGCACAGATCAATCCTGCTCAGGACCAACCTGCCACGACCGCACCAGAGAATATTATCCAAAGACAGGATCGCATGGAGGATGCTCTAGTGAACCTTCAGCAAATTACTAACCAGATTAATGATTCCCTACGACGACTTGCTAAAGGACAGATGGTCACTCCACTACAGCAAGAACACCCCAGAGATCGTCATGCTCGACAGCCCGAGAAAGGAATTTAGATCCGAGAGGCAGGAAATCGCGACCAGCCCAAAGCCCAACAGGAGCGTCACACAGATCGCACCTCCAAGGGCAAAGGCAAGGTCGCGGACTTGCCACAAGAATCTGTTACTGGAAGTTCGAGCACTGATCGTGATCATGGACAACCTTCCTAGAGAACAACCATCAATCGTGATCGTCTGAGCAGCGAGCAAAATCGTCAATCGAGAAGTGTCTTCGAGAGGATCAGTAGTGAGCTAAGGCAAAACCCTGTGGACCTGAGACAATATCTAAAACAGCGGCGCAGCCATGAGCGATCAACATCGCATTATCAAGACCGAAGTCGATCTCATCGCACTATTACAGTAGAGTCTACACAAAGGTCGCAGCAGACCCTGCCTGACCAAACTGTCGTACACTGTAACAACAATCAAAGACCACCCCTGCCACCAACTAATGCTCTACCTCCAAATATTGATGTTCATAATTTGAGGATCGCATTAGATGCATTAGCTGGTTGGGATGATGAGCTCGGTGGTGGGTATCGTCAATCACCATTCAACGAGAAAGTTCGAGCTACTGCTTTACCTACTGGATTCAAACTTCCTAATATAAATACTTTCGATGAAAAAACTGATCCACAGGACTATATGGATCACTTCAGCAACCTGATGGAACTTCACCAAGTCGATGACCTTGCACGATGCAGATATTTTGCTGTAACCCTCATGGAAGCAGCGAAGAAGTGGTTTCGAGGACTCCAACCTGGTTCAATCTCGTCTTGGAAACAACTTCAAACTGCGTTTTTAAGACAATTTCAGGCTGCCAAAAATTTCACTGTTTCGTTAATCAGTCTATCTGCCATTCGACAAGGTCTAAAGGGAAGTCTGCGATCTTATCTTAATCGCTTTACCTCATAATTGGCGAAAGTCAGCAACCCGCCTGAAGAAGGAGTCTTAACTCTGCTAATGGCCGGGGTGCGAGCTGAAACTAAACTCTGGGAAGAGCTGCTCGAGCGAGAATGCAGAACTCTTGAGGACTTCTATCGACGAGTTGGTCGTCATCTAAGAATGGAATCTTCACGTGAGAATCTTCACAAGACGAAAGGAGGAGGAAAAGATTCAACTAAAGATGCGATCATAACCAATAACAACAACAATTACAAAAAGTCAAACAAGAGAAAAAACGAGCAGCCAACTGAGAAACAGCCCGAATTAAAGAGGCAGGAAGTTTCAAAGGCTCCCATGAGATTCAACAACTATACTGAGCTGAATGCACCCATAGATCATATCTATGCAGTCACAAATCAGCAGGAGCGATATCGTCAATCAGAGCCAATTAAACGAGAAAGAACGAAACGTGATCCCAACAAGTTCTGCCGATATCACAATGATATTGGGCATGACACCAACAACTGCTGCGCCCTAAAAGATGAGATCGAAAGATTAATTAAAGAAGAGCGACTACGGCAGTACACCCAGCAAAATAATGAAAGAAGAGAAGAAAACTAGCAGCGACCTCCGGAAGTTCAGCGAGAAGTACGAACTTTTTATGGGGGACCGCATGTTGGTGGAGATTCGAAGAAGGCACAAGATAGATATGCAAGAGAAGCTCGGCAGCAGCCATTGACTAATGTCATGCATCTTGAGCAGCGACCACAAAAGCTTCAACGGGTACCTGATATGGACATCACCTTCACGGAGCAGAATGTGAGGGAGGTCCATTACCCACATAATGACGCACTAGTCATTAAGAGCAATTGTGGAAGCACTCAGCTATGGCGAGTATTAATCGATAATGAAAGTGTTGACGACATCCTATACAATGACGCCTTCAAGAAGATGGGGTTGAGTGACTATGACTTAAAACCCACCGTCAAACCACTCTACGAATTTACTGGTGATAGCATAATGCCTAGGGGCATGATTGAGTTAATAGTTAACGTTGGAACTTATCCTAGAGTTTCAACAGTAATGACCCAATTCTTGGTTATAGATTGCCCCTCCGCATTTAATTTTGTACTAGGAAGACCAACACTTAGGGAACTTCGAGCTGTCACTTCAATTTATCATCTCGCCATGAAGTTTCCAACACAGCACGGAGTAGGCGAAGTGCAAGGTAACCAATACGACGCACGGACTTGTTATAATAATTCATTGAAGCTCGCAGCAAAAGATACGACACCTCGCACAATGATGGTCCAGTTACAAGGTGAAGCATCGACCAAAGCGTCAATCGAAGATCTCGACCCTCGAGAAATCGATGGAGAGGTCAAAACTGGACCCATAGAAGACTTGAAAGATTTGTCAATTGATGAGTCTTCGAAGGTGCTTAAAATCGGGGTAAAGCTTCAGGAACCCGTGCGAGCTATGATGGTCGCTTTTCTAAAGTCGAATTTGGACATCTTCGCATGGCAACATTCGGATATGGTGGGGATCAATCCAAATGTCATGTGCTATCACCTCAACATAGATACAACAAAAAAACTAGTGCGACTGAAAAGAAGAGCGATGGATCCAGAACGCTATGTTGCATTAAAGGAAGAGGTGGACAAGCTGCTCAAAATTGGGTTCATCAGGGAATCTTTTTATCCAAACTGGCTCGCAGACCCAATTTTGGTAAAGAAACCCAACGGGAAGTGGAGAACTTGTATCGACTTCACTGATCTCAACAAAGCCTGCCCGAAGGACAGTTTTCCACTCCTAAGAATCGATCAGCTTGTAGATGCGACGTCCGGACACGAACTCTTAAGCTTTATGGACGCATATTCTGGATATAACCAGATTCCCATGTATGAATTAGATGAGGAGCATACTTCGTTCATTACTGATCGAGGACTATATTGCTACAAGAAGATGCCCTTCGGACTCATCAACGCAGGAGTAACTTATCAGCATCTTGTCAATATGATGTTTGCAAAACAAATTGGTAAGACAATGGAGGTATACGTTGATGACATGCTAGTGAAGTCGAAGAAAGCTGAAGATCATGTCAAACATCTCGATGAGATGTTCAAAATTCTCCAAAAGTACCAGATGAAGCTAAATCCCTAGAAATGTGCGTTTGGTGTCGGATTTGAAAAATTTCTAGGATTCATGGTCAACCAGCGAGGTATTGAAGCTAATGCACAAAAATTCAAGCACTAATTGACATGCAGTCGCCTCGCAAACCAAAAGACATACAGAGCCTGGTGGGAAGAGTGGCCGCACTCAGTCGTTTTGTATCTAGATCCACTGATAAATGCCAACCATTCTTCAAAGTGTTGAAAGGATCGAAAAAATTTGAGTGGACCGAAAAATGTGAGCAGGCATTCCAAGAACTGAAGAAATACTTGGGTTCTCCCCCACTCTTATCGAAACCAAAACTGGGGAAAAAATTATACTTGTACCTCGCAGTTTCTAAATATGCAACAAGTGCTGCGTTAATTCGAGAAGAAGAAAATATACAGTGACCTGTCTATTATGTAAGTAAGAGACTACTAGATGCCGAAACGAGATATCCAGAGATAGAGAAGTTGGCATTAGCACTAATCATCGCATCCAAGAAGCTTCGACCTTATTTTCACGTGCACACTATCGACATTTTCACAAACTTTCCGTTAAAACAGGTCTTACAAAAACCGGAAGCTTCGGGATGACTACTCAAATAGGCAGTTGAATTGAGCCAATTCGAAGTCAATTTTTGACCTCGTATTGCGATCAAAGGTCAGGCTCTCGTAAATTTTATTGCAGAATTCACTTATGACGTCAATCTTCCCACCGAAGTAGTTGAAAAACCTGCTTTGGACTTATCAAGGTTGTGGAAACTCTATGTCGACGACTCATCAAATGAGAGTGGAGCAGGTGCGGGCTTAATGCTATTCAGTCTTGAAGGGCATAATATTTATTGTGCACTTCGATTCGGATTTCTAACATCAAACAATTAGGCAGAATATAAAGCGTTGATAGCTGGACTCAAGCTCACACAAGAAATGAAGGTCGAGATGATCGATGTATACAGTGACTCCCAGTTGGTAGTTTGTCAAGTGATTGGTGACTATTAAGCGGGAGGAGGAAGAATGCTGGCCTATTTACAAGATGTGCAACGACTATTCTCAATGTTTACTACTTACAGCATTCAACTTCTTTCTCGAACTAAAAATACTCAGGCAAATGCTCTAGCCAAGCTCGCCTCGACAAAAGATACAGAACTGTTGAAGGTAGTTCCAGTTGAATTCCTTGCAAAACCAAGCATCGAAGTGGAGCCTCAAGTAACCATGCCAGTTCATCAAAGACCTACATGGATGGATCCCATAATGAAGTATTTACAAGAGGGCGAACTTCCCGAGAATAAAGACGATGCAAAGCGACTTCGGATGAAGGCAGCTCGCTATATTATCTATGATGGAAAGCTTTATCGAAGAAGTTTCAGCTAGCCATTATTGCTATGTGTTGACAAAGAACAAACACACTACATTATGAAGAAAATTCATGAAGGGATATGCGGAAATCATTCTGGGGGGCAGGCACTTGCGAATAAGATTCTAAGATAAGGTTATTTTTGGCCTACTATGAAGAAGTATGCGATGGAATTCGCTCGAAAATGTGACAAATGTCAGCGATTTGCAACTATTCCTCGAATGCCACCTGTTCCTTTAACTTCAATGACTAGTCTATGGCCATTCGCGGTTTGGGGAATAGATATTATCGGAATGTTTCCAGTGACACGAGGAGGATTGAAGTATGCGGTGGTCGCAGTTGATTATTTCACTAAATAGACAAAAGCTGAAGCTTTAAGTACCATCTCTACGAAGAAGATGATAGATTTTGTTTACAAGTCTATAGTCTGTCATTATGGTATACCACATACTATAATCTCTGATATTGAAAAACAATTCGACTGCGACGAGTTTCGCAACTTCTGTAATAACTTAGGTATCAAGAAAAGCTTCTCTGCAGTCGTCCATCCATAAGCAAATGGTCAAGTCGAAGCTATAAACAAAATACTTGAACAAAACCTAAAGACGAAGCTAGAAGAGCACAAGGGAGCCTAGCCGGAGATACTTCCCGAAGTATTATGGGCTTATCGCACCACCCAACGAACCACTACTGGAGAAAGTTCGTTCTCTTTAGCTTACGGCTACGAAGCAATGGTGCCAGTTAAAATTGGTGCGAGCTCTCTACGACGATCTACATACGAGGAAAATCAGAATAATGCATTGATGAGGATTAAGCTCAATCTTTTGGAGGAAAGGCGCGAACAGTCTCAACTACAGATTACATCATACCAACAGCGCACTGCTCGATATTACAATTCTAAAGTCAAAAATAGAGAGTTCGAAGTTAGTGATCTTGTTCTTCGACAAGTTTTACCTTACACTAAAGAGCAGGGTACTGGTGTATTTGGACCTTCTTGGGAAGGACCATATGTTATTGATGCCGTCATTCAACCTGGGACTTACAAGCTTGCTCGCATTGGAGGATAAAAGATCGAGCATGCATGGAATGCAGAGCAACTTCGTTGATATTATCAGTAAATCTTCATGTATATCTTCATAGATCTTCAAAAATGCGAGGCATCCTGTTATTTATCGGAATTCATTAATAAAGATGCCATTTCTTTATACTTCGATTTATCATCTCATTATACTTATTGATTTCGTTCGACTTTTATAGTTTTATGGCAGTCTTCGAACACCATAAAACTCGGGGGGCAGTGGGATCAGATCGTCATCTCCTACTCACTTTCTAAGGAACTATGCAAAACATTCATTTAAAGGGGTCAGAATTTTAGATCACCGAATTTCTAAAATTTCTTAAAATCTTAGGATTTTCTCCTCGCCTCATGCCATAGCATGTCGTATTATGCAATTTTCCTCCTCGAACAATAAAGTAACTAAGCAAAACGTTCATTGTTCGATGTGATATCTTGCTATATTCTATTTTGACATGGAACTTTTGAAAAGCAAATATTGAGTTTGCATCACTCACGCTCGTTGTTCTTCTTAAGCGACCTAACCTATCCTAACACTTAAAACTCATTTTAAGTTAGTTGGATTCGAATCGCAATAGCGTACCAATCAGTCACTCAGTGATTGACTACTTGCTTAAATTATGCACAATTTCATTATTTACGCGTACTTTCATTTTGCAGGAATAAATATTTGATGAGTAAAGCTTCTTAAAATAAAATCTCACACCCGTGTGCGAGCAAAATATATTACAAAAATATGAACGAGATAAGCCCTCATTCGTCTTTTCGCATTTGTCTTAAATATTACAAACTATAAAATGCATTATCTACTACTGCGCGGAAGTACTCGCTCATATGTCCGACGCCTTCTCTACAGTTTCTGCCTCCTTCCAACTCTTGACGAGCTCGGCGACATCTTCACCAAGGATTGAGGAGTCAAACTCCGGATGCTCGCAATATATGTTATAGATAATGGTTGACGAGGCAATGTCGCTGGCTTTTTCTTCAATTTCTTTGACTTCAGTGGCCTTGAATTCCTCCACTGCTTTGCGGCCTGCCTCCTTGGCCACTTCTTTTAGACCATCCGGATGTTTGGAGATGGTTTTCTCAAGTTCCTTGACTTTTTCCTCGAGCCTCTCCTTCTCGAGTTTTTCCTTTGCCAGGTCCTCGTGCAGCTGCTATTTCTCCGACTCGAAGGAGCTCTTCTCGTCTTCACGAGTCTTCTTTAGGTCCTCGAGTACTTGGGCCATCTCTTTGACCTTCTCGCCTTCTTCCATGCACTCGAGGACCGGATCATACATTAGCACAGCAGCTACAGCAGTCTGAAGTATGTAATATATTAGCACAAGGAAAGCGTTGAAGAATTTAAAGAATTAAGAACTTAAAACTTACATTTGCGAGCATTCGCATTGCGGCACTGAATGCGACCTTAGGGGACCTTTTCTTTATCCTCTCCCAGCCTTCTTCGGAGGTGAAGCGATCAATGAAGGCCGCACTCAGGCTAGCCTTTTCTGGTAGTTGACAAAGATGTGCGAGGATCTCTCGTCCTTGGCCTGGCTAGCTCCCGCAGAGGAAGTAGCTAGTTCCTTGGATGGTTCGGGCTGGCTCGCAGGCATGGAAGGCTGAGGAGGAGGTGAGCTGGTCAGGACGTCCTCGAAGGCGACTTTTCTCTTTTTAAAAGAGTCGACCTTCTCTTTCCCTTTTGTTGGAGGCGTGCTGTCTGGGGTCTTGGATCTTGCCATAGATCCAAGAGTTGAAGGGGGAGCTCGCAGACCGCTGCCGATTGTCATATCTATATAAGACTGGTTAGCATGCGAGGTATGTAATGCGATAAAAAAAAAAAGATTCGAGGAAAACTACCTTCTTGCGGTTGAGAGGCTGAAGATGGAGCTTCTGGAGATGGCGGTTCGGCGATAGGAGGAGTAGATGTTTTTCGTTTCCTGGTCTTAGAAGACGAAGCACCCGTTTCTTTCTGCCTCATCGATTTCTTCTTTTTCGAGCTTGAGGGCTTGGATGGACGGTTAGCAGAACAAGGGAGTGAGGCACCTTTCAGGAATAGCCCACAGGCAATTAAGTTCTTAGTTGTCCCGAGATTCTTCCAGTCAAATTCTTCTATTGGAAGGGCGTTTATCTTGCATACTCTTGTGAGCTGTGCCTCGTTAAGTCCTGGGCACTCTTTGTTATCTGCAATGACATATAAATGCGATCAAACATCTAAGAGCAGTTATGGAATTTAGGTAAAAGCTACAAACTACCTACCAGGGTTTTGGAAGAACCCGTTGTCAGCATAGTCAAAGTGGAAAAATAGATTTTTCCATTTTCCCATGTTATTGCGAACTCCGTGAATGGTCTTTATTGCCTGATTCGACCACTTGCTCACATAAAAGAAACCAAAATCTGAGGGGTTTGACTTCACTTGGTAGAACCAAGCGAATTCTTCAGGAGTGGATAATCCTAAACTAAGTTTGTGGTATAGTATGTACAAGCCTACCATATATCTATATGTATTTAGGGTTAGTTGATAAGGGACGACTCCGTAATAGTCGACGATTAATTTGATATATGGATAGAGTGGGAGGTGGATGCCGCATCTGAGTACTGCCTCTGAGAATGAGGCAGTACCGCGAGGAGGAGTGTGTGGTCGATTAAATTCTGTGGGAAGGCAGAGCGTTATATTGATGTTGTAATTACGAATGATCTTCTCAAGCTTGTTCGTGCTACAGCTCATTTTTACGTTGGTGCACGACCAATCTACCTCTACGTAGTTGTACCCTCTCGCATATTCAGGGGTATCCCTAATGTGTTGAGGCCATTGGTCTTGGGGGAGGTCGCCTATGCAAGGATTACTTTGTCTAGTCCCTGTTATCTCTACTTCAGGTTGCTCTATATAATCATTGAGATCTATAGAGCTAGTCTTTGTGCTCGCATTAGAGAATGACAACTCTCTTGAGAATGCATTCCCCTCTCTAAATTCCTCGCTACTAGACATCTGTAAAATAAACAGGAAATATTTAATCCTATGCGAGCATCATCCTACAGGTAAAATCATTGAATTACACTAACCTAAAATGCGACCTAGAGATAGGCGTATTATTGTCTATTATTGCAGGTTTACTCGCTATATGCGAGCGATTTGGGGCTACAAACCCTAGAGTTTTGGGGACAACGAGCTATTCGTCTATCTTGTTGAGTTCTAATCAACCTATGGATTCGTCGTATTTCTATCTTACAAGTTCGAGTAATTCTTTAAGTAATTCGTCATTCGATTTAATAGGTGTCCCCTGTTCGATCTAGACAAGATCTCAGTCTGATCTTACGTCTAGTTTATGGTTTTGGCCTAAGAATCCAAGAATTTCAGAAAATGAGAGATGGATCTCAGACTCCTCTTCTGTGGTTGTTTTCATCTATTTTGAGTATTAAGTCATTACTACCGAATTAAAGAAATTAAGATTTCTGGGTAATTATTCAAGCGCTAAGCAGAGAAATGAAGAAACAAGAGGGAAGAGGGTACCAATCTTTTCGGCCAACTTGGCAGCGAGAGAGCCTTTTTGTTTGAACTTTGCCGGAGAAGAATGACAATCGGGTTCACCGGCTGTGAGGAAGAAAGACCTTTGAGTATCGTCTCGGGTATAGTTTGGGTTTTGAGAGTTTTTTGAGAATCGAAAATTTCTGAGGAAATGAGAGTAAGAAGGAAAAAAGAGAAGAAGAAGGAGTATTTATATATTTAAAGATTCATCAAACCACAGCCATAGATCAAGGCACTCACTTTTTGGATTTGATGGCCGAGATTCACGCGGGAAGAATTGATTTTTGAAATTTAATGAATTTAATTTTTGAAATACGGCAAGACATGATTTGAAACAACAGCTGGTGTCAGCATCATCATCACGACTACTCGAGAAACGGAGAAGTCTCCTAAAGTTTTGCCAATTTCTTGAGGAAAGATGACACGTGGTGGCGTCTGTCAGAAAAAGTTATGCAAAAAGAAGTGATTCAAGATTTGACGACTCTTCAAGATTTCGAGATGAACTCATAACATCGCATTCTTAAGCTCGCATTTATCAGAGTAAGAAAGCTGGGGGGCAATTGTTATGTGATCTTAAATCCACATCGGTCAACGCCAAAGGAAAGTCAATAATCAGGTTGTACCAGGTCGCATATGTGTTCTTTTGATTAAAATATGACCTCCTCCGAAGGAGATTGGTGTGACCAGCATAAAAAGGAAGTTATATCAAGCGTCTTCAAACAGTTAATAGACAAAGAAAAGGAAACAAGCTTCTGAATGGAGATCGAGTAATCCCTTTTAATTCGAGATGTTACCCGATTCTATGTTTACCCAAAATTGTATTTCTGATTATACACTTACCCATTTATGTAATTAGGAAACCTTGAGCCATCCTCCTCTGTATAAAGGTGGCTTGATCTCATTGTAATACACAACACAATTCCTTCAAAAAAACACCTCATTATATTCTGTAATTCTCTCTGCTCATTTGGAAACTTAGAGAAACTCTTATAATTTTCCAGAAAATAGTGAAGAATAGTGGACGTAGGCTCATCTTTTTTGGAGCTGAACCACTATAAAAATTGTGTCTCCTTATTTGCTTTAATTTATCAACCATTTTCACACACAAGTCACATCTCGCAATTTCCTATATTCATTATTGACAAAACCTCCGTCAACACACACTAACTACTACAAAATTACCAGATTACTCTCAGTAAGCAACCAATCAACTCAACCCTCTAAGGGGAAAACCATTAATTTACACCATAAATAATTTTTTTTTAAAAAAAAAAGAAAAAGAGTCGTTTCAAAAAGCAAGGTCATTGCTACTTATACAGTAAATCCTTACACCACTTTAGTGTATATATATTTATATATATGTTATACTACCTCCACTGCAATCATACTAAAGTTCGCATCTCAAAACTAAATTTATCATACCCTTTTCAAAAGAAATAAAAAAAAATTGCTCCAATACTTGTATATTTAAAAAATGCTATATTAAAACTAAATATTATTGTAGTTTACAAAATATCTTTTGTCTACTATTAACTTCTATTATATTTCCATCCAATTATTAATTATAAAAAATTTCTTTATTTAAGAAACAGATTTTTCTATTTTGTATTTTTTTTTTTTGTTTATGAAATATGTGACCAGCAAAGTACTAAAGGAGAGCTCTAATTTATAGATTTTTGTTGAATGAATAATTTATCGAAATTTGGTAAGGACAAAATTATATATAAAATTTGAAGAAAAAAATACATGTGTATCAAATGTGACCATATTTTAAAATTTATACATATTTCAAATTTATAATAATAGCAAAATTATAAATTTTGGTACATTCTAAACTTTGGAATATGTTAGAGCATCTCTAATGGGAGTGCTATAACTCATGTCAATGTTATATTTAACACACTTTTTAGCATGTCCAAAAATTGTCTCCAATAGCATGCCAAATTTAATATAACTTTTAGCATGTGTTAAATATTATGTTAAATATAAAACAAAGAATAATATATGTCAAAATTCAACTTATATATAAATTTATAATATTGTCATTATTTTTGTGTGTGATAAAATTTATGCAGTTAGTCACTAACTAAAATATTAAGTTACAATATTGTGATAATAATGCAATATACGGTCAATGAAGAAAATGTGACATGTCAAAATTGCATTAGACAAGGCAAAACCATGACACCCCAAGAAAGTGTCAATTTATTATTGAGAAAGAGAAATTAGGTGAAATATACATCAAGATAGGCATATTTTAGCCTACATGCTCAATTTAAAAAATCTCTGAAAAAATATTCGTATGGACAGAACTACCCTTAAAAATACTAAGAAAAATTGACTCCCATCACCTTTAAGTGATCTGAATCTCTCTCACACACAAAACCTCTCTCTCTCTCGATTGAAAATCCTAGTCAATCTGAGAATTATAGTACTCCCTACTCGTATAAAACCTCGTTCTTATCTCTCACAACGCTATCAAACTCATCATTTCCCCCTCTTCTCTCTTTATTCTTCTCCGTATAGTTATGGGTATAATTTCAAATAACATATTGCCAAATTTTGATATATTATGAGGTAATTTATGTGCTGAAAAATCATTTTGACATTAATTTTTGTGAGTTTTAACCAAAAAAATAGCGATAATTGTCAAAATTTTTCGATGATTTTTGTTGAAAATTGTATTCTTAGTAAAATTTCAATAAAAATGGTATTTTTGATAATTTTCGATGCAATTTCGATGAAAGTAGTATTTTTGATAATACTTTGAAAAAGTGACATTTTTGACAACTTTCGACAAAATTTCGATACAATTTCAATGGAGTAGTATTTTTGATAAAATTTAAAAAAAATACCATTTTCATCGAAATTTTACTAAGAATATAATTTTCATCGAAAAGCATCGAAAAATTTCGACAATTATCGCTATTTTTTTAAAACTTACAAAAATTAAACTTAAAAAGATTTTTTAGCACATAAATTACCTCATAATATCTCGAAATTTGATAATATACTATTTTAAACTATACCCATAACTATGTGAAGAAGAATGAAGAGAGAAGAGAGGGATGATAAGTTTGACAGCGTTGTGAGAGCTAAGAACGAGGTTTTGTATGAGTAAGGAGTACTATAATTCTTAGATTAACTGAGATTTTCAGTCTCGAGAGAGAGGTTCTGTGCGAGGAAGAGATTCGGATCAATTAAAGATGATGACCATAGTTTTTCTTAGTGTTTTTAAGGATAGTTCCGTCCACAAGAATAATTTTTAGAGATTTTTTAAACTGAGTATATAGGTCAAAATATACTTATCTTGATGCATATTTTACCTAATTTCTCTTAAAAAATTGTCAAATTCTTGTCACATCTTCATGAAGCCATGTGTCGCTGTAATACTGGGCCATGTATAAGCTACTATTGGACCCCTTCATAATATAAGTGTCAATATCTCCAAGTCCCTTCTCTTAGAAAGTGACACATCATGGGACATGTATAAAGTGTTCAATAGCCACCAAGCTGAGATGTCAAGCTAGTGTGAGCTTTGAGCTCATTTTTTATCCATTCCATGGTTTGCACTATTGCCTACAAGGGTATATATCCAATATTAGTACTTATATATACATATATCTACTTATTATTATCATTGTTATGTAAGTTTTGGGAATACTGAGCTACTCACCTAATTATTTTTTTTCTTCTAAATATTAGCAGAACTAACCACATATTGTGCTAACATAATTACTAATATTTAAATTATTGTTACGCTAAAAATATATACGTAAATTATACCGCAAGCATACGGTGTCAAGTTTTGTAATAAAATAGTAAATAGGGTTGTCGAATCTACGGAGATTGAAATTAAATTCTACTAAGTATCGTAATTGAGTAATCCAAATTTTATTTAGATAATTCAATTAATTGGTGGTATTTGGATGACTAAACTAGAATTGGAAATACATAAATTAAAGAACAATAGAAAATTAAAGTAAGANCTTCAATTCTCAATGTCACCATAACCCAATTCCCAAAATGATTGTAAGCTAGAGCTCTCAAGTAATTCTACTCTCTTTTTCAAGAATGAATAGTAAACTACCCTTAATTCTCAATTTCAAAATCTCTATCTAAAATTGATGAGTTAAAGGTTCATTAAGTCTAATAGCTCTTAAGCAAACTTCAAAAGTTAAATAGGTTTTCTCAAACTCTATGTAACTCTACGTTGTGTCACTCTTCACCCAATTCCTCAATTTTACTTTCTGAAGTCAAAATTTTAGAATCAACAACATCCCACAAGTGGCCAATCAAATGAGAAGCAATAAGAACAAGAGTAATACAAACAACAAATGAAAAACTCACAAAATCAACATTGGGATTCAAGACATAGGTTTAAGTCAAATTACATCATTCCTCTAAACAAGAATCTTAGTTCAAGGTAGAAAATAAAAAACACAATCCAACAAAAATCATCATTGAAAAAATAAAAGGAAGAGAAAAAGAACTCTTTTTGGAATGGTGTGAATCTCTTCACATGCTCTTCTCTCCTTTTCTTTCTCCTTGAAAGCTGCTGAAAAACTCCAGAAAAACGTCCCCCCAAGATATCCCTTTCGGATTCTCAAAAGATTCCCTTTATACCCTCTTGGCGATTAAGTCAAATCTGGCCAAAAAATGCCAGAACACGTAATAGCGCTGCAGTTCTGGCTGGACAGCGCCACGGCATTGAGCAAGCAGCCAAATAGTTCTAGACGATAATGTCGCAGCGCTGTCTTTGCAGTACCACGGCGCTGGGTAGAAAAAAAGACAGCACCACGGTGCCGCCTATATAGCACCACGGCGCTTGAGGTTCTGGAAAAACTTCCAGAACCTTGGGTACCACAGCGCTGGTTGCATAGCACCGTGGCACTTGACTTTCTGCTAAATACGCCACAATTCCTTCTAGTCTATCTTCGTGGCCATGTCCAATGCTTCTAAAATTATTTAAAACCTGAGAAAAATAAATAAAAACACAAGATCAAGGATAGAAAACAATGAAAACAAGCAAATAAAAATATAAAAACACGGCCAAATAAGTGAATAAAATTCACTCATCAAATTCCCCCAAACTTGAATTTTGCTAGTCCTCGAGCAAAAGAAATAAAAAAGAAAAAAAAAAAAAAAAAAAGGAGAAAATAAGAGAAGAATAGACACCAACAAAGTTTGCTCACCCATAGGCCTCAAAGATTGCTCAAAATAGTAGCTCCAGGGAAATTAATAAATATTGACAACATCTAGAATTTCAACTTTGCATGAGTTATGCTTTTCTTTACAATTTCCTGCTTGTGAGTATATGTAAATAGCCAAAGCTCATTCAACTACTTTTAGTCCGGATTAGTTTATGCAAACAAGTGACGCGAAGATCAAGGACCTCATCTCCCTCCATAAGCTTGTTTTTCAACCCATTATCCACTAATATAGGCTACATATCACTGAAGATCAATAGGGCTTTTGAAAGATTTCAATGAAAAGGCTAGGGTTCGGGTAAGATGATAGGGCAAAATTTTTAAGGTTAGAACACCCCAGAGCACGAAAACTTTAATCCATGGTTTTATTTCCTTAAAGACCTCGAAGTACGATTGTATAGTTTTCCCCCAAACTTAGCTTTTGCTCTAATGACTCCTGTTATAAAAAGAGCTTTCAACACGTTGCCATACCCTCAAGTCAAGTCTACTTTCTGTTTTTTTTTTTTTTTGGAAAAGCGGGTATGGCAATTTTCAAATAAAAATACTCTCACCGCTCATCCAACTATCACCCAATTTTTCATCATAATTCCCACAAGTACAACATGTGCTCATAGTGTTGGGTGAGGATTTGGTAAATAAAAAGAAGCTGGGGTCAAATAGTTGACGTCAAAGGAAATGATTTTAAACTCGATGAGAGTCAACTAACATCTTTCGAGTATTAAGGTGGGTTTGAAAAGGCTCAACCGATCCAGGATGGCTTATATCATATCTCTAGCAATGCTTAGCCTAGGATTTCACCTCAAATGGTCTTCAAACAAGTTCTAGAGTTTGATGAGATCTTAAGGAAATAATTAATTTGCATAAACTTCCTCTAGATGTCAGAAAGATAAAGAGTGCGAAGCTATGTGCTCAAAAATATGCAATAAAATTTCAAGAAAGCATAAACCCAAAATAGAGCCAAGTACACAGATGAAGTCAATATCTAGAATTTTCCAAGACCTACTTTCCATGCAATCACATTTCTTATCATTAGCCTAAAAGCATGAACAAATCTTTTTTTTTTTTGAAACGAAAACAAACTAAATAACAAAAACAGTATATAAATAAAAATAAAAAAAAAAGTAAAAACATTCCCCCAAACTTAAAACAGTCATTGTCCTCAATGGAAATATAAGACTAAGAAAATGAGATAGAGAACTCCCCTGAAGAAGACATCAGACATCTTCGCCGTCATCACCGTGGGGCAGAGGTGGAGGTCCAGGCTGGTAGGGCTGAAATTGAGGTGGTGCAGGAAAAGATACACTACCGGGGACAGTGTTAAGCGAACAATTGGTGAACAGTTGCACCAATGCTTCATTGAACTACACCTGATACTGGAAACTCTGCTCCTGGTGGGTAACAAACTGATGGAATTGATGTTTGAAGTTGCCCTGCCATTGCTGGTAAGCCAAGAGGGTCTGTTGCATCTGACTCATCTGCTCCCTTATCTTAGTGATCTGTCTAGCCCAATCCATGGAGCTGGCACTGGTCATAGGTGGTTGTGGAGCAGAGGGACTAGCTGCCTGAGGTGGCTCTGCTGCATCTTGCTGAAGATGCTCTATTCCCTCTCGAGAAGGGATATTATAGTGGGAGATGATAGTCCAGGTTAGAGCACCTTTAGGAAGCACAACGACTTCACCTGGGCATATGGGTACATCAGCTTGGCAACAAAGCTCATAGATCAAAGAGGGGTAACCTAGGCCTGCAACAGTGCTACCTCTGGCTATATGGAGAATGGAACTCTGAATGACTTTCCCAACATCTACAGTCAAAACCTTTCAGTATGGCATAGTTGAGGGCAGCCTGTTCTTTGGTGACTCAACTAATATTGCTAGAAGGAAGGAGTTTGGCATAGATGAAATAGTGCATAGCATTAGTGTTTCTGCATAGGCCGGTGGCTGGGATTGATCATATCAGTTTGAGATCGCTTCCACCTTGTGCCTGGGTAAGTGAGAAATTGGACAATTGCTTCAGGATCAAAACCATCTTCCCAAAGCTTAAGAGTAGCCATCGTCATCAATATCCGGAAGGTGGTAGAACCTGTTGATGGTAGAGCGGGCCAAAGGCACCCAATTACCTCTAACAAAGGCCCTAAGGTTAGTGTGCTGACGTGTATTGGCATAGAATTCAGCCACCACCTGATGGGTAGCAGGTGGTGGTTGGTTTGCAAATTCCTCCCAACCTCTTTTTTCGATAATAGCCTCAAGCTCGTCACCCGGATTGACAAAGCCTCTTTCTTTGATAGGTCCTTTGTATGTCATGAACTTGTGGAACTGATCCTTAGCTTTAGCACTAATGAAAAGCTTCTTATTGTAAGAAGATGAAGACGAAGTAGAGGTTGTCTTTCTCTTTTTAGGTGCCATGGTCACGTAGCAATGAAATTCAAGGTAAGAGCACCAAAACTACAACAAAAATATATGCAACAGTGCACACTAGAGATGGCCTCAAAATGAATTTAGAATACTCACACTCTAAGTAAATGTCACCATAATAAAAAATTACCAGTATACAAGGGTTATGCCACTATATAGTGTATGGTGAAGAGACCCCCAAGTGATGCCCCAATTGTCCACTGAAGTTACAAAGCCATTAAAAATGAGAAACTAGTGCAACAAGGAGAAGCATAGAAACAAGTCACTCAAAGCTTGATGAAAGGATACTACAATAGTCACTATTCAATAATGAGTCGAATTGAATCCATAAATGTCCCTAAAATCAGAATTATAACCAAAGAAGTTCTCTAGGGACTTTTGTCAAGCACCTTGCGTGCACAAGTACGTTATTGCAAAAAGAGAGGTCAACCCAAATGTCCACAAATTACCCAATGCAAGAATTATCAAGAGACAAAGAAGTTTTCACTAGCTACACAAAAAAATTGTCTGAAAAAGTGCAAAATCTAGTGAAGAAAATTACTGGATGGGTAAGGGTGATGGAACCCTTGATCTTGGGGATGAAAGGAAGATTATGGTTGGTTAGAAGCTTGCAATTCCTCAAGATAATTGTATAGTGTAATCAAGAAAGATGGGGAAGAGAGATGAAAGGGGAATTTGAAGAAGAAGCATTTGAAGAGGAGAAAAGTTTGGGTGATGTTCGGATTAGAGGTGATGGTTTGGAGAGAGGGGTGTTTTGAAATGGGGGGCAAAACACAGGTTCTGGTCTTTTGACCAGAACCGATAGCGCCGCGGCGCTGGCACAATTTTTTTTTTTTTTTTTTTTTTTTAATTTTTTTTTTCGAGGGAGGGCAGCGCCGCGGCGCTGCTTGTAGAGTGCCACAGCGCTTGAGACTCTGGAAGTTTTTCCAGAGAGCTCAGTGTCGCGACGCTCTGCATTTCTGCCACAAAAACACCGAATTAACCTATTTTCAGGTCTAACTCCCACAAAATACAAGGATTATACACCTAAACTTGTTTTTAGTCCTAAAAAAACACCAAAACTACATAAAATAAAACAAAATAAAATGTACAAATTGAGTTGCCTCATACTTAGCGCTTGGTTTACATGTCCTCAGCCTGACTTTCTTCAACATCCTCATTTTGGATCCCCAAAGGAGATTTCTTCAATAATTCATGGCTCGCCTCCATAGTAATGTTTGAGACATTATTCATTTACCCGAAAAATAGATCCGTCTTTTGCCTTCAACTCAATACCTCTGAATGGGAAAACTTTGTGAACTGTGAATGGACTGGACCATCTCGACTTGAGCTTCCCAGGAAATAGCTTGAGTCTTGAATTGAAAAGGAGGACTTGCTGCCCCGGTTTAAACTCTCACCTTAAGATCATCTTGTCGTGCCATTTCTTCGTCCGTTCCTTGTAAATTCTTACATTCTTATAAGCTTCATTCTGGAACTCTTCTAAATCATTGAGTTGCAATAATCTTTGTTCTCCGGATGCCTTCAAATCAAGATTTAGCTTCTTGATTGCCCAGAATGCTTTGTGTTCCAGCTCAATGGGTAGGTAACAAGCTTTCCCAAATACTAATCGGTAAGGTGACATACTGATTGGTGTCTTAAAAGCCGTCCTCTACACCCATAAGGCATCTTCGAGCTTGGATGACCAATCCTTCCAGTTAGTGCTCACTATTTTCTCCAAGATTTGCATTACCTCCTGGTTTGATATTTCAGCTTGCCCATTAGATTGAGGGTGATATCCAAGCGCCACTTTGTGTCTTACTCCATAGCGACCTAAAAGAGAATTAAATAATTTATTACAAAAATACGTACCTTCATCACTTACGATCGCTCTTGGAGTGCCAAACTGGGTAAATATGTTCTTATGAAGGAACTTCAGCACCGTCCTTTGACACCAGTCACAAGTTTTAACAAAAGTATAACAATCATGAAAAAGAGACGGCCAATAGAAACCAGATTGCAATACCTTTGCGGTGGTCCTTGTTGGACCGAAATGACCCCCATAAGCTGAAGCATGACACTCAATGAGAATGTCCTGGATTTCTTCATTTGGGATGCACCTCCAGATTATTTGATCCGAGCACTTCTTGAATAGAATTGGGTCATCCCAAAGATAGCTTCTCTCATCATAAAGGAACTTCCACCTTTGTCGGTTAGACAAACCTATTGGCAACACTTTACAAGCAAAAAAAATTAACAATGTCAGAAAACCAAGGAAGATTTACCTCTACTCCAAAAAGTTGCTTGTCCGAGAAGAATTCATTGATATTCAAGTGATCTTCCACTTCATCAACTTCTAGCCTTGAAAGATGATCCGCTACAATATTCTCACTCCCCTTTTTGTCACGAATTTCCACATCAAATTCTTAGAGCAAGAGGATCCATCTTATCAATCAGGGCTCGGCATTATTTTTTGCAAACAAGTATCAAATAGCGGCATGGTCCGTATACACAATCACCTTGGATCCAATAATATATAATAGAAACTTGTCACAAGCATAAACCACAGCCAACATCTCCTTCTCAATGGTAGTGTAATTCTCTTGAGCATCATTGAGGGTACGACTAGCATAATAAATGGAGTGAAAAATCTTATTTCTTCATTGGCCAAGGACTGCACCAATAGCATAGTCACTCGCATCACATATGATCTCGAAAGGCTCATTCTACATGGGTGCAACAACTATAGGAGCCAAAGTTAACCTCTCCTTGATAGTATTAAAAGCAACCAAACAAGTATCATCAAAAATAAAGGGAGAATCTTTCTCAAGTAAATTACTCAAAGGTTTAGCTATCCTTAAGAAATCTTTGATAAACCTCCGGTAAAACCCCGCATGCGCAAGAAAACTCCGAATACCTTTCACATTAGTCCGTGGAAGAAGTTTTTCTATCACCTTTATCTTAGCCCAGTCTACCTCAATACTCTTGGAAGATATCTTATGGCCAAGGACTATACCTTCCCTAACCATAAAATAGCATTTCTCCTAATTGAGTACAAGGTTCTTTTCCTTACATCGTTGCAACATAAGAGCTAAATTATGCAGGTAATGGTCAAAAGTAGAACCAAACACTGAAAAATTATCCATGAAAACCTTCATAATTTCCTCAATCATATCCTCAATCATATCCAAAAAAATAGTCATCATGCAACATTGAAAAGAAGTAGGAGCATTACATAAACCAAAAAGCATTCTGCGAAAAAGCAAATGTATTATAAGGGCAAGTGAATATAGTCTTCTCTTGATCCTCTGATGCAATAGCAATTTGATTATAACCCGAATAGCCATCAAGGAAGCAGTAATAATCATATCCCGCCAACCGGTCAAGTATTTGGTCAATGAATGGAAGTAGAAAGTGGTCTTTTCGAGTTGCCTTGTTCAACTTGCGGTAATCAATACAAACACGCCACCCCGTTACCGTTCTCATTCTTTTCATTTTTTATCACCGTCATTCCTCCATTTTTCAGAACCACTTGAACCGGGCTCACCCAAGAACTATCCAAGATAGCATAAATTATCCCCGCATTAAGAAGCTTTAACACCTTAGCTCTCACAACTTCCTTCATAACCGGATTTAACCTCCTTTGATGCTCAATGGATGGTTTAAAAGTCTCCTCCATCAAAATCTTGTGCATGTATATTATGGGGCTAATACCCTTAATATCAGAAATGGACCAACCCAATACACTTTTTATGCCCTCGAGATATTAAGGAGCTTATCTTCCTCTTCTTGACTCAACGATAAAGAAATAATAACCAGGAATTTAGAGTCTTCACCCAAAAATACGTAACGGAGGTGATTGGGCAATTGTTTCAATACTAGCCCATTTGTAGTTGAACTAACAATCTCACTCCCCTTTTTGGGTTCCTCAATAGAGCAAATCAGTAAACACACATCACCATGGCCATTAAGCTTAGTCTCCATACGCAAAGTATCAAAATCAAGCATACAATTGACATGTTCCTCATCAATACCATAACAAGATTCACCAAATTCCGTAGTAGGAAGTGTTCCTTTCCGGGAATGAGAGTTCATAAGACAATGCTCTAATGGGTCACATGATAACACATCATGAATAACATTCTTCACACAATAATCAAGCACATCAAGTCGATTGCAAGAATGAACTTCATTCGGGAATTTCAAAATATGATAAAGATTGAATTATACCTCTTCGTCAATCACTTGAAGTGTTAGCTTTCCACTATGAACATCAATGAGTGCTCTTCCGGTAGCCAAAAATAGATGATCAAGAATAATTGGTATTTCCTGATCCTCCTCTATATCAAGCACCACAAAGTCAACCAGAAAGATAAACTTGTCGACTTTCACAAAGACATCTTCAATAATACCCTTGGGATAAGTAAGAGATCGGTCTGCCATTTATAGAGTAATAGTGGTAGGCTTGACTTCACCAAGCCCTAACTTTTTGAACATGGATAATGGCATGAGATTTATACTAGCACCCAAATCATAAAAGGCATTTTCAAAAGTGGAACTCCCAATGGTGCATGGTATGGTGAAACTACCTGGATCTTTCAACTTTTGTGGTAATTTTCTTTGGAGGATAGCACTATACTCCTCCACCAATTTGATGGTTTCATAGTCCTCCTCTTCGACATCATATCTTTCATGAATTTTACATAATTGGGCATTTGCTCCAAAGCATCTGCAAAAAGAATATTGATGTGCAACTTCTTAAAAATCTCAATAAATTTAGCAAATTGAGAATCAAGTTTTTTCTTTTGGAATGTTTGGAGATATGGCAGATGAGAGGTGGGTTGTCCGGAAATGAAATAGACTTGAGCTTCGAAATTACCTCACTTGGTTCTTCACCAACATCTTCTTTTGCTTCGTCAAACATATTTGCTTTTTGCTTCGGGACTTCAACTTCTTTCCCGCTTTTAAGAGTAGTGGCCTTGTAATAATCTTTTGGATTAGTCTCCCTATTTCTAGGAAACTTTCCAGATGTTTGCCCCTTGATTAGATTGGCTAGTTGCCGAATGTTCACTTCCAATAACTTCATGGTTACATTCATATTGTTGCAATGAGTTTCAATGTTGTCAAGGCGAGCTTCATCTTTGTTAAATCTCCCTCTAGTCTCCATAATAAAAGTACTCAAAATATCCTCCAAGGATGGTTTCTTCTCCGCCACCAGTTGATTAAGTCTCGGTGGTGATTGCAAGACATTTCTATTGTTGGCATAGGAGAAGTTTTCATGATTACGAAGCCCCGGATGGTAATGAGTAGGTAAATTGTTTGACATGTTGTTGACCCGATAGTTGAAATTTCGGTTGTTCAAGTAGTTCACTTATTCAAGATCACCTCCATCATTCCCAAAGGAAGCATTAGACATTCCCATTGGTTCTCTACTTGATTGAGCTTCTCTAGTGATCAAGGTGGAAATTTGACTTGTCAAGGCCGATACTTGAGTGGTAAGATTAGCGATAGGATCAACTTCATTTACACTAGCCATCCTCTTCAAGATTGACCGCTCATTGGGCCATTGATAATTATTGGATGCCATCTCCTCCAACAATAATTGAGCTTCGTCGGTGACTTTAGATAAAAGAGTACCGCCAGCTGCCGCATCAACTATCGTCCTCGTTTGCCCACTCAACCTATTGTAGAAAAGTTGAATTTAGAACTAATCTTACTACCCATATTGAGGACACTTCCATATCAAATCCTTGAATCTCTCCCATGCTTCATAGAGTGGTTCAAAGTCTAATTGTCAGAATTGAGCTATCTCACCACGTAGTTGAGAGGTCTTCGAAGGAGGAAAGAACTTCGATAAGAATTGTTGGGCCATGTCTTCCCATGTTACAACACATCCCAGTTATCAATATTGTAGCCATCCCCTCGCCTTGTCCCTAAGAGAGAAAAGGAACAAGCGCAAGTGAATGAAGTCCTCCAAAATGCCATTCACCTTGATAGTGTCACAAATTTCCAAGAACATAGCCAAGTGCAGATTTGGGTCTTCACTAGGCAAACCACCATATTGGTTTTGTTGAACCATGTTGATGAGAGCCGGTTTCAACTCAAAATTTTTGGCATTGACTGCTTGCCTCCGAATTCCCGAATAGTTTTCGTTGACCACGGGCTTGAAATAATCTCTTAAGGCTCGAGCTTGTTGAGGATTTGCTTGTAGATTGTTAGGTTCTTCTGCCATAGTTTGAGGCCTTTGTTGTCTTCTTTATTGTCTTAGCCTTCTACAAGTACATTCAATCTCGGAATCAAGTGGTAGTAATTCTGACCTACGAGCTCTTCGCATAAGCCACAAGTAAACAACACCTATTAAGCAAAAAGAATGGAAACAAAATAAATGAAAAGAATAAAGAATTCTAAATTAAAATCAAGATTACTTGGTAACGATATTGGTAATAATTCAATTGCAATCCCTGAAAATGGTGCCAAAAACTTATTACGCTAAAAATATATACGTAAATTATACCGCAAGCATACGATGTCAAGTTTTATAGTAAAATAGTAATAGGGTTGTCGAATCCATAAAGATTGAAATTAAATTCTACTAAGTATCGTAATTAAGTAATCCTAATTTTATTTAGATTATTCAATTAATTGGTGGTATTTGGATGACTAAACTAGAATTGGAAATACTCAAATTAAAGAACAATAGAAAATTAAAGCAAGATAGAATGTAGTAAAAGGAGTAGCAATATGGTAAAAATGCTAGAGGTTTGCTTTCACTTGATTTTCCCCTATGTCCTTCAATTCTCAATGTCACCATAACCCAATTCCCAAAATGATTGTAAGCTAGAGCTCTCAAGTAATTCTACTCTCTCTTTCAAGAATGAATAAAAACTACCCTTAATTCTCAATTTCAATATCTCTATCTAAAATTGATGAGTTAAAGGTTCATTAAGTCTAATAGCTCTCAAGCAAGCTTCAAAGGTTAAATAGGTTTTTTCAAACTCTATATAACTCTAGGTTGTATCACTCTCCACCCAATTCCTCAATTTTACTCTCTCAAATCAAATTTTAGAATCAACAACATCCCACAAGTAGCCAATCAAATGAGAAGCAATAAGAACAAGAGTAATACAAACAACTAACGGAAAACTTACAAAATCAATATTGAGATTCCAGACATAGATTCAAGTCAAATTACATCATTCCTCTAGACAAGAATATTAGTTCATAGTAGAAAATAACAAACACAATCCAACAAAAATCAACATTGAAAGAATAAAAGGAAGAGAAAAAGAACTCTTTTTGGAATGGTGTGAATCTCTTCACATGCTTTTCTCTCCTCTTCTTTCTCCTTGAAAGCTGCTAAAAAACTCCAGAAAAACGTCCCCCCAAGATGTCCCTTTCGGATCCTCAAAAGATCCCTTTTATACCCCCTTGGCGGCTAGGTCAAATCTGGCTAAAAAGTGCCAGAACACGTGATAGGGCCGCGGTGCTGGCCCCAGCGCTGCGGCACGGCGCTGAGCAAGTAGCCAAATACTTCTAGACGGTAGCGACGCAGCGCTGGGCAGAAAAAAAGACAGCGCCGCGGCGCTGCCTGTATAGCACCGCGGCACTTGAGGTTCTGGAAAAACTTCCAGAACCTTGGGCGCTGTGGTGCTTGTTGCATAGCGCCGCAACACTTGACTTTCTGCCAAATACGCCACAATTTCTTCTATTCCATCTTGGTGGCCATATCCAATGCTTCTAAAATTATTTAAAACCTGAGAAAAATAAATTAAAACACAAGATTAATGATAGAAAACAAGGAAAACAAGCAAATAAAGATATAAAAACACGGCCAAATAAGTGAAAAAAATTCACTCATCAATTATGCACTTTAAATACCCACAAATCCGTGATTCTGAGTTATTTAATGTGATCATTATTTGTAACTGTTCACGTTAAATTTAGAACTTTTATTTTTCTTTATCTTTAACGAAATTGCTAGAATCACCTATGTCAAAGATCTAGCTTATTACTTATTTATTTTTAACATTGTTCATTTATATTTCTGACCAAATGGTTAGAATCACATATGTCAGAAAAACTAACTATCTTTTTGTTTTTTCTAACCATATGGCTGGTATCACTTGCATCAGAATTATTAGTTATCTAATACGTGGTAATGGTTATTAAAACTACCTACGCTCGTTTACTTACAAGTTATGCTATCAAAGACACCATAATCTTTTGACACATGGATTTATATTCTCATAATTTTCTACGCTATTTTCTTCAATTCTATCACTATCCTGATTATTCTTAATTAAGCATTTTTACTTAATTAATCTCTCTATAATCAAATCACAAAAAAAATGTCCCCGAGAAGCTATTGTAGCATGTGTTTAAACTTACAATATTGTCATTAGTATATGTTTGAATATACGATATTATCTTTATAACATGGTTAAAATCTACAGTATTATAATTATTTTGAAATCTAAAATATGTATACATTGCACAATGTGGTCAAAGTTGATATGTTTGAACTCTTTTCATTTTTGTTCTTTTATCTAAGAATTTTTATTTTCAATTTTATTTTCACTAATTTTTTAATAAATTAGAGCTCTTATTTACTACTTTACTACTTACATATTTCATAAAAAAAGGAACATTGTTCACATACTTTATGAGTGCAATGGAGTTTTTATAATTAATAACTAGATGACAAAATAAGAAGCTTTCATAGTAAAAACATTTACTTTGTAAATAAAAATAATTCTTAAATATAAAATAGCATTGTTTTTAGTATACATGCATTGGAATAAAATCTAGAAAGTGTTTGCTAAATTTAAGATAACATACTAAATTTAAGTTTAGCACATCCATTTTAACATAATTACATTAGAGACGGTCTTAATTCTTGTGCTTGCCATGGTTGGCATAACAAATAACTATAGTGCTAATAAGTGATGTGCTAAGATATTCGTTCCCTCGACAAATAGTTCTTGGGTTCGAGTTGCCAATGTCGCAGTAGTTAGAGGTTTATGAGCGATCTATTTTGAGATGGATGCATTAATCAATGTGGATAGGTCCACAACTCAAGGTTATAGGGGTATGTCACCCTTTAACCGTAGAACCTTTTTTATTATTAAAAAAAAAAAGAGAAAAAATACACACACATGCTAAAAGTTAAAAAAAAAAATGTATTAGAATTCTATAAGAGTGTCTTTAAATAAAAATAAAATATGCTCTTGACGAACTTATTTATTATAGAAACATTGTAAATAAGTCTCACTATCAAATTATCAAAACGAAATTTTTGCATTTATGAGATCGTCATTAACATACAAAACTACAACTAATCAAGCTTTTAATATTTTTTAAAAGTATAAATGATAAAATACACTTTATAGGATTTATCTAAAAAAAGTCTCTCTCTCTCTCTCTCTTCACTAGCCTAGAGACTGGGAGTCATGGGAAACAAGGTATTCTTCCCCAATCCCATTTTTCTCTTCTCAAGGTTTAGGAAATTGAATATAAAATAAAAGTTAAAAATTAAGTGGGTATTATATTGGGATAAAAGTGACATTCACAGCTTACAATTGAGACAAGACTATAAATAAAAAGCTTAATAGGCTATAGTAGAAAATAAAATTTCATTTTATACTTGAGAACTAACAAAAACTGAACTCTCTCATTATTATAATGGTGGAGTACACAGGGGAGACAGTCGCATCAAGCTTTTGGAGAGGAAGAGAGACAAGCTTCTTGAACTCGAGGAATATTATTGGAAGCAACGCTCCAGAGCTGATTGGTTAAAGGGAGGTGATCAAAACACAAAATTTTTTCACGCTAAAGCTTCCCAAAGATGATCCCAAAAATTCCATACGAGGGATAGAAACACCAAATCGTGACTGGGTTAACACTCGAGAGGATATTGCAGGTGTTGTTGAGAACTATTTCACTGACATTTTTACATCACCTCACACATCTTCTGCAGATCTAGAGAAGATTATGAATTCTGTTGATCAAAAGATTACTCCTGAGATGAATGAGCACTTAGGCTCCCCTTTTTCTTCCGAGGAGGTTTGGGATACTCTTTATGCTATGGGCCTTTTAAATAGCCAGGACCAGATAGTTTTCATGCGGCCTTTTTCCAAAGAAACTGGGATACTTTTGGTGTGGATATTGTAGAAGTTTGTTTAAATGTATTAAATGGTATATCCTCTGCTGCAGCGTT
This sequence comes from Trema orientale, assembly GCA_002914845.1. Taxonomy (NCBI): domain Eukaryota; kingdom Viridiplantae; phylum Streptophyta; class Magnoliopsida; order Rosales; family Cannabaceae; genus Trema; species Trema orientale. The sequence continues at coordinate 272,256 of JXTC01000205.1, forward strand.
GAACGAGACCCACATTGTTCTAATTCCAAAGATTGAAAACCCTCGTAAGGTGAGTGACTTCAGACCCATTAGCCTTTGCAATGTTGTGTACAAAATCATAACAAAGACCTTGGCAAATCGTCTAAAATCCATCCTGCCAAGGATTATCTCTGATGAACAAAGTGCTTTTGTCCCTGGATGATTGATCTCAGACAATGTTCTTATAGCTTTTGAATCTATTCACTCTCTCCGTCAAAGGACAAAAGGTAAGAAAGTTTTCCTGACTCTTAAACTGGATATGAGCAAAGTTTATGATAGGGTGGAGTGGTGTTTTTTGGACAGCATGATGATGAGACTTGGTTTTGATTGTAAATGAATTTCGGTGGTCATGGATTGTATTTCTTCTGCCAGGTTCTTTTTTATCATAAATGATACTCCAGTGGTAATGTGATTTCTAGCAGAGGACTGAGACAAGGCTACCCCCTTTCTTTTTATTTGTTCCTGCTATGTGTTGAAGGACTCTCATCTTCAATAAAGTACTCCTATGTTGTTGGTGGTTTGGAAGGAATTTCCTGCTCTTGCCGTTATCCCAAAGTCAGCCATCTCGTCTTTGCTAATGACAGTCTTATTTTTTGTAGAGCTAACCATCATGATTGTGAGTCTGTTAAGTCTATTCTGAAAGATTATGAACTTGCATCGAGCCAGTCAGTGAATTATGCTAAATCTGCAATAACCTTTAGCCCTAATGTTGGAGAGCTTTTGAAAGAGGAAATTAAATTGTGTTTATGATTACAAGTGAGTAATTTGCATGATACATACTTGGGTTTACCCACCCTAGTTGGTCGTAACAAACAATCAACTTTCAATTGGATCAAGGAGCGACTTTAGGGACTTTACGATCTTCAACAAAGCCTTAGCTGCAAAACAGGGGTGGCGAATTGTTTCTGACCCTTCCTTCTTGATGGCTCGCATTTTTAAGGGTAAATATTTCCCCTACTCAGATTTCTTCACAACTAAAGCAAGGTCTGGATCTTCCTATGCCTGGCAGAGTATTGTTTGGGGCTCTAGTTTCCTGAAGAATGGTGTTCGTTGGCGAGTCGGTTATGGACACAAGATCAATTTGTTCAAAGACCCTTGGTTACCTAGACCCTCTACCTTTTGACCAATTACTCAGGTGCACAACACTTTGGACAATTAAGTGGTAGCTAATATCATCTCCAAAGGAGAGTGGAATTCCTCTTTCATTAATCAAGTTTTCCTCCCTATTGACAGGTACTACATTGAGAGTATCCCTCTGAGTGATTCTGCCATGGAAGATAAGCTGCTTTGGCATTATAACTCTGATGGTTTCTATTCTGTTAGATTTGAATATAAGCTTGCGATTGATCTAGTTGTGGAAACGAGCTCCTCCTCCCCTTCATTTGATAGATTCTGGTGGAAGTATCTATAACACCTTAAAATTCTAGCAAAAGTGAAAATTTTTGTATGGATACTAGAGCCGTGCTGAAAGCCTGTTATCTTGACCTATGTACTTTGTGTCCTTGGTGTCAATCATAAAATGAACATGGTCTTCATGCCTTATGGAGCTGTGAAAAGGTGGCTAGAATCTGGATAGTATCTTCTATTTGGCCTTTTCTCTCAAGTTTTCAAGGTTGCTCTACTTCTAGCCTTTTACTCTATACTTGTACAACTATTCCTAAGGATGATTTAGCAATCTTTTGTATGCTGTTATAGAAAATCTGGTCAGCTATAAATAAATTTACTTTTGAAAACTGTTGATGTAGGATAGGATAGAAATTAGAAAGAGAATAGGTTGAAGAGCAAAAGGTGATAGAACTCAGGCAGAAATAGGAGAATTGGTAGAAGAGCAATAGAATTTAGACAAGAGTTCAGAGAAAAACCTAACAATTCAATATTCATTCATTCAATCATAGTCTGAAAAACCATTACATAGCTAAGGTCTATTTATAGATAGACAATTGGACATAACAAGGAAACTAGACATATTATAGAAACTAATAAAATTAGGAAACATCAAAACTAGTTACTTGAAATTAAAATAACCTAATAACTAAATAAAACCTAAATAACATTAATAATAATAATAATGATTATAATTATAAAATTCCTAATTATAATAAGATATCCCGCATCAATCTCCTGGGGTTCAAGAACTCGACTCCGGCGAGTTAAAGACAAGTAGCACAGATTTCTGCATCACGATCATCAGCAAGACCGAGATTGTCATCATCAGCAACTTCCAATGGTTTAACAACAATGACATTAAGATCGTCCTTGTCATCATTATCATCATCATCGCCGTGATTTAAAGACAATGTGCGTTGAGGACACCGAGAAGCAATATGCCCTTTGCCATGACAATTGTGACATTCAATTTGTGACCCCAGTGGACGAGAATTAGACGGAGTATACGCATTAGGCTTGTTCCAATGAGGCTTCACAGAGGCGGAAATAGAAGTCGTTCCACTAGTGGATTGAGAAATAGGTGGAAGCGCAAGTGGAGAATAGCTTGGACGAGGAGTAGCCGAAAAGCCTTGAGAGGATGTAAAAGTACGAAGGTACTCTTCAACTTCTAAAGCTTTTTGGTAGGTCTCCTCGAGAGGATGGTGTGGATGCAAAAGAACTCCACTTCGAATATCTGGACGTAAGCCATTGATGAATCTCGAAACAATGTAGGAAGGTTGTTCACGAATACCACAACGAATGGTAAATTCGTCAAACTTGTACATATACTCAGTAACAGTGCTAGTATCCTAATGAAGGTTCAGAAACTGAGTATACAACTGATCTTGATAATAAGTAGGCAAGTACTTCTCTTTAAGTTTCAACTTCATCTCGTCCCAAAGAGTAACAGGCCTTTGATTATAACAAGCAAGGTGATCCACTACGGTTTGCTAATAAAGCTTAGCATGCCCTTTCAGTTTCATCTTAGCAAATCGTATTCGTTGCTCATCATCGAGATTATACCAATCAAAATATTCATCCATAGCAGCTAACCAATCTAGAAAAGCAGAGGGATCTAAACGACCATCGAATTCAGGAGCTTCAATTTTTACCTTTTTAGTCACATCAGTATTGTGAGCCCGAGGAGGCCTAGGCTGGTAATAGTATTGTGGAAAATGACGATGTTGTGGTTGTTGCGGAGCCATGTATCTGCCTTGTGGTGCCATAAAACGATAGGCTGGTTCAGTAGGAGCAACAGTAGGAGCAGGATTGAGGTACTTAATATTAAAGCCAATAGGAGTCGCGATGGAAGTAGTAACACTAGATGTATTGACTTGAGAGTGTTGAACCGGCGTAGGCAACAAACCAGGCGGAGACGTTCGAACATCCTGAGGAAGTGTGCTTAGAGACCCTTGTTGTGAGGAAGAAGAGCCAGAAAGATGGGTAACAGTGGATGCAGGGATAGATGCAATAGGTTGGCAACTTTCTAGAGTCTTACCCCTTTGTAAAACATGGTCAGTCAGTTTATCAATCTTGACAGATAATTCAACAACGACAACAGTCAATTGAGCAAGTTTCTCCTCAGTAGATAATTGTCTTGCCGCAAATTTATCATGTGTTTCTTTATGTGCATCTTCAGCAACCTTGAAAAGGTGTTCCAATTTTTTCATATTCATGGTAAATAATAGGCACTAAAAATCAGACAATAAAAATTGATCTTGAAGAAAAATTCTGAAGCACAGGGAGCAAACAGCAATACTTGAATAAATTAGTGATTGATTTGCAAATATGCAGCAAATAAGGCCCGAATAGCAAAATTACAGTAAGCAAAATTGCTGGTCTGCGAATCTGGGTAGGACTTGCAGAGTGTGGACCGAGTTGACTCAGTTGGTGTATATGAGTTGGCTTTTGAAGACTAGCTCTAACGTTTAAAGGACCAAGATAGAGTGTTGGCTTCTTGTTATGGCTGGAACCTGAAAATTGCCTTGCTGAAACGTTGAAGTAGCAGCTGAAATTGGTGGTTGACCTCAAAGGTGTTGTGAAGAGCAGGTTTCTGCAACTGGGTTGGCGAGGTGATCGAGCAGAAACAGCGGCAAAGTGTTAGGAATTTTATTTCCTATATTGGGCCACATATTTTATCAATTGTATTGGGCCATATTATTCTTAAGCAGACCCAATAAGTGATTTAATTAG
>JXTC01000205.1:283092-328894 GCA_002914845.1 Trema orientale
AACCTAATAACTAAATAAAACCTAAATAACATTAATAATAATAATAATGATTATAATTATAAAATTCCTAATTATAATAAGATATCCCGCATCAACTGTTATACAGCTGACTCGGTGATCCTAGAAGTAGTATCAAGGTTCTTGTTTGAGTTTCAAGAGTGCCATAAAATCGACTCCCACCCCCTCCTAGTCGTCTAACTATGGACATGCGATGAAAACCCCCAGATACAGGTACTTTAAAACTCAATATTGATGCTGCTTTTATGGATGAGATTAATGCAGTTGGAGTTGGTGTGATTGTTCATGATTGCAAGGGAAAGGTGTGAGGTTATGCTACTCTTAAAATAGCAAAAGAATGTTCTCCTCATGTTGCTGAGCTTTTAGCTATTAAGGAAGGACTCAAGTTTGCAATGGCCCATGGTTTTGTTATCGGAGTTGCCGAGTATGATGCTTCTAATACTATTAGAGCACTTTATTCCAACTCATCGGCATGCTTTGAAGAACCTTTAATTTGTGATATTAGGGACCTTATTTCCTTTGTTGGTAATTGTTAGTGTCGTTATTTCCTCAGGCTTGGGAATATGGCTGCTCATTCCATTGCCAAGCTGTCTCTTAGGTCCACAGTGGATCAAACTTGGTTGATGACTATCCAGTTTATATTTCTAATGTAATTCAGGCAGATTTTGTATTTTCTTAATCTAAATTCTAACCTTTTCCTCAAAGGAAAAAAAAAAAAAAAAAAAAAAAAAAAAAAAAGAACTAACAAAAACTATTAGGGCATGAAAATCAAATTCACACCTTAAAATACAGAAAAAGCTAGAAATAAGAATCTGGCAAAGTAGAAAATAAAATCTCACATAGTATTAAAGTCTAAAATTTAAAAAAAAAAAAAAGACACACAAATTAAAATAAAATAAAATAAAACTTTAGGAGGGCAATGCCCCACTTGTCCCCCTTGGTGCCCTCTGCATGCACGTGCATTGAATTTGAAGATGCTCTTATATGTATAATTTAAACCCGAACTTATTATTGAAAAACATGATCTTATACATACCTTGAGACTGAGATCACTTGTACTATCTAATTATCTCTTTTTCTTTCATCCGTATACATGATCACATTTAGTATAATATTTTTTTCATCGCTTAACGGATTAAACTATAGAACCAGAGAATCCATATTAAGCAAAAATTAAATAATAATAATAATAATAACTTTTAGACCCAAAGTTCAAAAAAAGAAAATTATAATTCAGAATAAAAACCAAATCTTTATCCCTCATATATCAACTTCAAATTCTGAGTCCAAGCTATTATATTTAAAAAAAAAAGTCCGAGTCCAAGCAAAATGATTTAGAAACTGAAGGAACAAATGAAAAGAATGAAACAAATATGTGTGTGGGTGAGGTGAGTGGGGTACGGTGGATAATGATTGAATATTAGGTGGAAGTTCGACTCTAAAATGCATAAATTATTTTTCTCTCTTTATAATAAATGAAAATCATTATATAATAAGCGTCAAAGAAAATGAAACAAATAAATGTGCAAAATACCTTATTTATGATTCTCGATCTCTGTCTAAATGTCGATGAACGGATTTTTGCATTAAAATATAATTATCAATGAACATTACCAGCGAAGAAAAAAAAATATCCCCAAGGAAGATCATTTTTCTTGTAGCGGCCGCTCTATTAATCTTATGGACATGACACCTAAACAACAAAAACCCTCTGTAGCATGCTAGTAAACTATATATATTAGCAAGTAAATTCCCAGACAAAGTCATGAAAGTAACATGGCGCAATTTTTTTCTTTTTTCTCTTTTTTTTTTTAGTTTTATTTTTCTTTTGTCAAAACTTGACCAAATTGACCACAAAGCTCGTGGTGGGGTTTGAATATTCTATTAATTTATAATTAGGATTAAAAAGTCACAGACATAGGGGTATTTGGCATCATAACTAAAAAATTATTTTTTATTTTTAAAAATAAAAAATTATTTTATGAGAATAAGTAAGGGTGTTTGACATTGTTATCTGAGAATAGTTTTTAAAAACAGAGTTAAAGAAAACAGAAAATTCAGAAAATAACAAAATATTGTTTTCAAAGCATTTTCTTAATTTTTTTTAAAAAAAATTCATTATTTCACATGACTTTCACATGTATATTTTTTCGTAATTTTCTCTCTCATCATTTTCTCTTTCCTCACTCATCATTTTCTCTTTCCTCACCTCTCTCGTTATTTTCACTCTCCTCATTTTTCTCTCTTATTATTACCTCTCTATTTACACACTCTCATCACTTTCTCTCTTCTCATTCTCTCTCATCATTTTTTCTCTCCTTATTTTCTCTCATTATTTTTTTTTTTAATCACATTCTCTCTCCCCATTATCTGTTGCTACTTTTTCTTTTATAACTTTCTATCTTTATTTTCTCTTTTTATATATTCTTATCACTTCTCTCTCTCTTGTGTGTTTTCATTAGTTTTCATGTTTTTTATATTTTTCATTACTTTTTATTTCCTTATTCTCTCTCATCACTTCCTATCTTATTATTGTCTCATTACTTTTTTTCTTATGACTTTCTTTCTTCTCATTTCCTTATTTGAATTTCTCTCTCTTCACTCTCTCTTGACTCTCTCTCTCTCTATTTTTTTACAATATGAATATAATTTTTTTCCCTAAGAACGTCAAACACTTAGTATTTTTTAAAAACAATAAAAAATATATTTTTTTTCCATTTTTGAAAACATAATTTTAAGAACAGAAAATAGAAAACAATGCCAAACATATCCTTAGTTGCTGAAATGGGAAAGTTATATCATAACAATTCTTCGCAATTTCGTTTATTGACTCTGAAAGTTCTAATACGTGATTAAAATTTGTGTTACATGGTGTCATTTGCTTTGAAGACACGAAATAGTATACACCAAGAGGGACTAAGATCAGCTGGTCTCAATCTGTTATTCTAAATTTTTCTCACCCATTGAAAAATGGACACCTCGGTAAGGGAAACTTAACATCAACTATTCCTAAACAACTCTTTAACTTTACTATCTTTCGTCAAAAGACTCGGCCTTTAACTTAGCATTCATCCACTAAAAGAACCGTCATCCTAGAAAAGGCTACTCAAAATGAGGTTATTTATTTATTAGAACCAAACACTGCAAGCCGTCACTTTTTCTTAAAGAATCGTTTAGGAATAGTTTCTATTAAGTTTCCCTTTGCTGAGATATCCATTTTCTAGTGACTTAGACATGATCTGGGACAATGGACTGAGACAATCGATCTTAGTCCCACAAAGAGACAAGTGATTTTAGTCCTACCAATTAATCCCACTAATTTTATTAATAGTTAATACTTTGGCAATTGACACGTAGACAGTGATAAAAATATCAACAAAATTATCGATATTCCATAATCTTAGTCGTATTTTGAAATCTCAGCATGGATATAGGATGAAAGAGTTTTTTTTTTTTTTTTCAGATCCGCGAAATTTATAAATATGCACAATATTTGTGAGTATCCATGAATATTAGAATATTTGTGGAAATATTGACGTAATATCAAAAATGACTGGAAATTTTTTTTCTTTTTGCAAAAATCTTAATTTATGGCCCATTTTCTTTTTCTTTTTTTTGTTAAAAAATAAGAAATTATCATATTATTCAATTTAAACTTATTAAATAACTAAAATCTAAATTACCGGTTGATACTAGAATCAAGAAACACATATGTTGTACATTAACAACTACATAAAAAAAAATTATTTGATATACGTAATATCTTAGCAAATATATTATTTGGATTGGAATCTTTAGATCAAGATTGGAATTCGGAACCTACCTGATATTTTCTAACATCCTAAAATCTCTTAAACTCATTTTCATATTAAAGACACTTAGAAGTTTGATATCTTTGGCATTTAATTAGTATGTTGTAATTTAAGTTATTTTATATTTTCTTAGTAGATAGTATTTAGAATACTGTAAAAAGTATAGTCAATGTATAATAATATTGATTTTTTAGTATAATTGTAATGAAACCATTGTATAATATACAACATACAAGAAAAAAAAAAATTTATCATATTCATGCAAATATGTATTATTTTTGTTATTAATCTCGTTCAAATCAAGTCATATTGGTTAGTTTTAGCATTTTATAAAATTTATCAGAAAGTCATTTTCAATGTATTTATTTCTTTTCACAATTGGCGATTGTCATTGTGGTAAATGCGTGAAACTAGTCAATACACAAGGGAAACACCGATCAAGTCGCAAATATAAACCCTTGAAGTAGAGATGTCAATGTGGGTCGGGCTTTGTAGATCAGCCCACATTCCGAAGAAAAAGCACGATACTTGCCCGACTCAAGCCCACATTATGTGGACCTAGGCCGACCCATTACATATAGTAGGAGTCGAGCTGGGCCTTAGTCATAGGCTCACAAGCCCGGCCCGGCACGGTCTACATTTCTATCGGCCCATATTTATTCATTCTATATATAATTTTAAATATATTTCTTAATTAAAACTTTAAAAAATCTTAATTAAATATTTTCATTTATATGCTTTTAATGTTATTTATTTACTAATTTTTGTTCATTTTCAATTTATTTAAAAGAATATGAATGGGTTTTAGGCTCATATTTGATATTTTAAAGCATAGAATAACAACGAAATTAGATCCACATTGTAGCCCATATTTGGCCCGTATAGGCACAACCCAATTAGGCACGGCCTATTTAGGCCCGCATAAAATATGGGCTGGGCCTGTAGGCCGTACTGATGAGCCATTTAATAAGAATATAGGCCGGGCCGACCCGGCCTATATTTTAGGCGGGTCGGACCTAAGCACGGTACAAAGTCCATATGAACTTATCAAATGTGGGCTGAGCCCAGCCCACTTTGCATCTCTATCCTGAAGCCTGAGCATATATATATATATACACACGTATGTATATAAACAGTATGCAATATGGACCAAATAGAGTTTTAGCACAACATATAGGCAAAAGCATCGTATGCAAATAGTGCCAAAAAGCTGATACGAGAGGGTGTACCTTATGGTCCATGTATTTATAATTACTGTACCTTATGGTCTTGAAACACATATATACACATTGGGCCTTGTGAAGCCTCATTTTGCTTTGCACCCATATACCCAAATCTAGCCTCAACTCAAATATTTTTGCTGACACATTGCCCAGGATTCCTTCCTCATAAATCTAACCGAATCAAGGCTTATGCTATTCCCCAATAGCATTGTGGCATTTGGTCAGAAGTCAACTGAGATTGTCGCTTCTTTTGGACTAGTTTATTAGAGTCATACAATGACAAAAAGAATGCTTAGAGTGAAGGTAGCAAATTTCGTGACTGTTTAAGAATATTGAGAGACTGTTAGTAGGTGGGGCAGTCGGTACCGACTCATGCCGGAAAGTGAGCAATGATTTTAGCGGTGATAGATTATTTGAGGATATATATAGGCTACTGTTTTGGACCGTACGATTGATTCTTAGTCCTTACTCCTTAGAACGTGTTTATGAAAAATTCTTGTGCCTAAAGTTAGAAAATTTTCACTGCAAGACAAAATATTATAGACTTGAAAAGTAACCACTATAAATGAGAGTTGGGTGACCAAACCGAATAATAAGAAATATATGCCACTTTGACACACGATAAAAAGCGTGGCAAATATATAGAGGAGCCTCTGTTTATTTGTGAATCAAATAGCATATATCATAAATGAGTGTTTCTTTTGAGTGGTCCTTGACCAAGAATCCAATGCAAAGTCATGAGTCATGGCTTTTTAGTCCTTAGCCCTTGTCTATATACTATATAGTCCCTCGGTCTCTCTCTCTCTCTCTCTCCCTATATATATATATATTGAGCTTTAGTTGTCAAAATCATGACCGCAAATGGCGCCTATATTACGCACTAAAAGTCGTTTTTATATGCAGAAACTCACAGGGCCGTCGTACCCGTTTCTTGAAATTTGATAAAAAAGTATGTAATCATTGTAAATCATTAACAATCTATGCATGAAAATCTCGGTAATTAATTCATGTTTCCCCACAGTAATTTTGATCCAGTACACAGGTCCAAGATTATTATGGTTAATGTTACGTAACGTAACGATTTTCTCTTTTAGGTCATTTCGTTATATAGTACTATAAAGATCGATGTATTATTGAACAAGCATCCACCGAATCAGATGCATGCTACGGTGAAAAAGAGAATTTTGTGTTCGATAATTTTTACCCTTAAAAAGGTCGGACAGCCGGATCTCTATCACAACTAAATATCGATTCCTCTAAACTTTATGGTATGATCATGGAGAAACCAATAGTGCCCCCTTATCACATCCTGTCTCCTCAAACTGCCCCTCCCTGTATTACAAATATTAAGCCACTTATATATATATATATATATACACACACACACACATATATCTATAATTCAATATAAATACACGTTTTGACGAATCCAAATATATGAGACTGAGAGTTTACTGTTGAAGAGCAAAAAGGACAGTAGTGTTCCAATAAATTTTGACTTTTGAACTAGTAAATGATGAATGGTGTTATAAATGCGGTTGAGTAGTTTATAATTTGCAGCATTATGTAGACGATTTTCTGGCTTTTTAATTTATAGTGTTTTTTTTTTCTTTAACACTGAAGTTAATGGTTAAGGAGTACCATAGAGCACAGTTTGTCCACCACGCCCGACCTGCAGACAATTATGGTCGTTTTTTGATCCACAAAAGCAAAACATGCAGATTGTTTTCATACCATAATATAACTGGTCCTTGAAACAGGGTGACACAATGAACTAGCAGCCTTATCAGAGTTCGAGATTTTTTTTTATAAATTTTATCTTAGAGCAATGTTAAGACCATTTTTTTTTTCAAATCTTATTATTTGACATGTTAATTCTAGTGAAAACATCATATTGATGTTTTAATAATATTATAAATTATGGTGGAATTTAGGTAATAAACTGTAAGATAGGAGGATGCAAAATAAAATGATCCTAAAACTCCTCTATATATTAATGCTTTTAGCTAATTGGTAATCACAATATGACATGGTTTTTTTTTTCTTTTAAATTATTTGTCAAGCTAATTAGACATGGAAATTGGAAAACCATAAGTTGAATAAAAACGAGACATCATTATACCAAAGTTACTACTTAGCAGTTTACCCCCAAAAAAAAAAAGGTGTGACTACTTAGCAAATAGCAGCTTTTAAATAAGCTTTCCCTGTTCAAGCTGGTACAGAAGCTGAAAGTACAAACGCCACTCCTATCGAGACATAAAAAGATGCCCTGGCCTTAACCATTAGTACAATATGCAGGGTTTTTTATTTTTTATTTTTATATTTTATTTTAAAAAAATAATAATAAGAAAAAGGTCAGAAAAAAGACCATGCACACTTTGAACCTGTGGTAAGAGCAAAGAGGTTGCAAGGTTATGCCCCCAAAAGCTGGCTAGTTTCAGCTTCAGGCAGCTTCAGCATACAAAAGAGGCCACTAATTTTGTACCTTTTTTTATTTTTATTTTAATGAGGGCATAGATACCCTATATAATTGGACCCGATTATAATACATATTTGCTGTCCAATATATGAGTATAGTTTGCCTTATTATTTTAAAAAAGTAAGTATTCAAATGGGTACTTTTGTTAATATATGCGGATCTTGTACTAGTCACCTAAAAAACACCACTCTTGTGTACAAAAGAAAAACTAACTTTGATGATTAGATTTAATAACTTAAAGCTTTAATGATTAGCATTCAACCCTGATAAAATATAATTAGTTTAAGGATTTTAAATACCTTTAGCACATGGATATTATTGAAAACTTTAAAAATAATGTTTATAAAAATGTCTCACTTTATCGGAAGTAGGCCTGGTTATAGTTCTTATTAGGAAAATTGCAATAATTTTTCTGTTCAGTCTGACAAAAGAGTATAATCAAAATGGACACGAAGCTCGTTTTAATTATTTATATTGTTTCAGCTTTTTTGTGCTATTGGGTTGCCGTTTGATTCCATTTTTAAGTTCTAGCTGGGACACTGAGAGCTGACACCTTTGAATCATATCATGATGTATGTCCAATTTTTTTCACCATGGGCAAAAGGAATTTTACTCTGTTTTTCTGATCATAATATAGTTTTGAACTTTAGATCGATATATTGTGAACTAAGAACCAAACCTCACCTCAAAGAATCTGTCTTTAGTTTCAAGTTCAACCATCTGATCATAAAACTACAGAAAAGGATTTATTAATACAACCTGTCTGGACTCCATAAGATAATGCAATAATTAGACAATATTAAAAACTTGGGGGCATTGCTGAAAAAACCAATATTTTATTTCTCATGCTTTATATGTGTACAAAATTACAAATGTAGCATAATTGATTGAAAGAATGTATGCATAATGAATCAATATTGTATATATAATATGAAAAACTAAAGAATAACCTTGTTTTGGTAGATGAAATTTCATTGTCCTCATATGTTGGTGTTGAGAGCTATTTTTATTTATAGTTTTCAAATACAAACTTTTTCAAATTGTGATTCAATGATTCTTATGACCTATAAATCCCATAAGTTTTGTTGCCTTATTAAGGCATTGGTATCTCCAACACTCCAATCACTATATACAGCATTTGCACCACTATCTATTGCCACTATAAGATATATATCACATACATGTATTGTCATCATACACTATCCTCTGTTACCATTACCAACTTTGTATACATCACTGTTTTAATCTTTTGAAAAAGATGCATATACATGTAAGATTTTATCGGATACTTTGTATGTATACCACCTAGCTTAGATACTCATTATTAACTTCCTTAATGTACAATGGGTGATATGAATATGATACAGCCATCAAACACCATATTCGGGTAAAACAGTGGAAACCCTTCAAAACAAAAGTTGGTATTGTAGCATTAAACACAAATAATAAATATAAGAGAGAGAGAGAGAGAGAGAGAGAGAGAGAGTACATAAACCGAAAAACCTCGTCTCCTTCCCATGAGAGAGATTTTCCCATAAACCAAAATGCCCTGAACCCAAAGAGCGCTCTCTCTCCTATTATTTTTATTTTTTATTTTTTTTGGGGGGGTTTGGTTGGGTTTGAAATGTCTCTTCTCTCGTTCTCTCTCTATCTCGTGTCATGTCATGCAAGTAGCACCCTAAAGCCTTTTTAACCCCTTCACCCCACGACATTTGTAATCCTTAGCCAGCTCATTCATTCATTCAACCCATTCACCAACCTCTTCTCTCTTACCCTCTCTCTCTTTCTCTCTCTAAAAACTTTCAACGTTTTCTCCACCAGATCTCTCGGAGTAACCCTTTGGAGATGCGTGCCTCGTGAGCCTTTTCTTCATCTCTTTGTGTTTTTTCTTGTTCCGTTAATCCCCAATATTAGCCCCACTATATATCTCTCTCTCAAGACCCCTTTTTATTGATTCTCATTCTCTTGGGTTTGAGTTTTGACTTTTTTTTTTTTTTGGTTTTTATTTCGAATTTTAGCTGAATGATTTTGTGGGGTTAGAGCGAAAATGGCGAATGGGTTGGAGAGGGAAAGTGGGTTGGTGGTGATGATGTTTAGCGATGAGGAGCTGAGCGAGATGAGTGGTGTGAAGAGAAGCGGAGACCACATAGAGGTTACGTGTGGCTGTACAAGCCATAGGTATGGTGATGCTGTTGGGAGGCTTAGGGTTTTCATCAATGGTGAACTTGAAATCACCTGTGAATGCACCCCTGGTTGTCAGGAAGGTCCTTCTCTCTCTCTTTTTCTCGCTTTTTGGGAAATGGGTTTTGATTTTTATGCATGAGAAATGTGTGTATTATTGAGTTTTTGAGTTTATAGTAAAACTGCTTTTGACGTTGATGGGCGTCATTTTCTGTCACTCTAATCTACTTTGAGACAAGAGTTTGTAATCATGGAGGGCTCTTCTTTGCAAGTTGTTCGTTGTATTCTTTTTCTTTGTTTATACAGTTCAGGTGTATGTTGGTTTGTCTGAGTGAACGCGTTCTAGTTGATGCTATAAAACAAGAAATGCGGTTGTATGTATTCGTATATTTCTTGGTCTCTATGGCCTAGTTTGGATTGATTATAGCGTTGTTTGTAGGCTAAACATCTTATCTTCAAAAGGGTATCTTTAGAATGAGACCTAGTACACCACCTTTGTGGTTGTGATTGCAAGGTTGTAAGACTTGGTTTTAATTCCAGAGTTCTGCTCTTTCTGTTTTACAGAGTAAGATTGTGTGTATTCATATGGCTTTTTTTAATGTAGTGTAGGGTTTTTGTCTTTTTCTTTTCGTTCCTCCTTTCTTGTTATTAACTATAACTTGGAGTATGGTTCGTTTGCTTCTCATGCTGGGCTTAGGGACCTTCGCGGGTTAATCTACAGTAAGTGTTGTGTTGTTGGGCAGTGCAGTGCCGTGTTTTTGTAGTGATCGAATTGTGAACCTGACTTTAGATGAGCGAGCCTAAGATTATGCAATTGAACTCGTTTGTGTTATTCTTTTGTACATGGGTTTGCTTGCTTCTGTAATGCCATCATGAAGCTTGAAAATTTACTTGTGTCTATCTATTCCGGTAAGGTGAAAGTGGTGCAGACGTAATATATATATATATATATATATATATGTATATATATAACTTGCTTCATTAGCATGCACAAACTATTACTTCAAGTAAATCTTGAAAAGTCTAATTTTGAGAACCTAAAACAAGATAATTTTCAGTTTTACTTTCCTACTGACCATCTGGGAGGAGAACATGTAAGGCCTGTAGGGGAAGGAGTTCTCAGAGTTTGACAGATGGTAGAGCCATTTGTTATGATGTTTTCCTTAGAAGTGAGGTTTCTTTTGGTAAGATCCTCCTGTAAAGTGAGATCATAGACTTACAACGGGTTTTTCTTCACTACATATTTTTCCTCTACTGCCCGTGTCCTTCCTTTACACACAACAGGTTTTTCTCTATCAAGACTATTATAGTACGGGTTTTCCTTATCTTCTCACTCAACATCGAGTAGTTGTGATGAAGAACTGGTGCTGCTATTTGTTTGTGTATGTTGTGTTGACTTTTTTCTTTCCTTCTTTCTTCTGACAGTGTATTTTTCCTTCATGGTGTTTTAACAGACAAATTGACTCCAGCTGCATTTGAAAAGCATTCTGGAAGAGAGACAGCTAGGAAATGGAAGAATAATGTTTGGGTCATAGTTAATGGGGAAAAGGTTCCATTGTTTAAGACAGTGCTGCTCAAATACTACAACCAAGCATCAAAAAGTGCCAACGGTTCCCACAGATCCCAAAATGGACGAGTTTGCCATCGTGATGAGTTTATTCGTTGTACTAGGTGCAACAAGGAGCGCAGGTTTCGTCTGCGTACCAAAGAGGAATGTAGGATGCACCATGATGCTTTGGCAGATGTTAATTGGAAATGTGCTGATCTTCCATATGACAAGTATGTTGTCCTATTAAGTTGAATTAATACCTACACTAGTACTCTTAAATTGTCATATTGATTTCTGCCCTTTTCAGGACCATGTCACTATTTTCTAACTTCAAAACTACATTTTAGATGCATTTAGTTATGTGCTTTTAAGTTGAGGATTACATTAATGATAAATGCAAACTTTTCAGAGTTCATTATAGGAGTGTACCACTACCAAAGTACATTGTTTGATCTTGCCATCGTATTTCATCCACTGTTATGAACAAAACCTGTGTTTCTTTTGATCATTTCTTCCTTACAAGACACGTTACATAGGGGATGAAAACAATAAAAGGCAGTTTCTAGGCGCTGCTTCTAGACAATTATATAGTCTCGGTGTGTTTTGCCAGCACGGAACCTTGTTTTATCTGCCAATAACTATTTTATGGGAGATACTTAGTCAATTTAATTCGATTTTCTATTTTACTATAAGCATAAAGCTATCACTTTTGAGGCTCTATTCATCATGTGAGTTGGTTATTCCATTTGTGAACTGATAATACAGCTTTAATAAAGGCAATAGTGATAAAGGATGACCAGTCTTATTGATATGTGGCAGAAACAGTGAAGTGTTCCTTTTATGTGGCTGAGAATAGTCCTGGAAACTGCTGCCTTTAGTTTTGGGACCATGTTTACTATATACAAAATGTTGGAGTATGTCAGGAGCATGGGGGAGCTCAGAAAAGTTGAATTTTGCCTAACAGCCTCAAACAGAGGAGCTATAAAACATAGGAGATACTAAAATGTCACTTAATGAACTTTTATATAAGCAGATAGGGAGAGAGAGAGAGCAAGAGAAGCCTGCAGTTTATGAGGCAAATTTAGTTTACAATAAGATTAAACATGTATTGATCGTTTACATCTGGCTCTTTTTTTTGGTTGTCAGAATGGCTTTTTTCCCCTTACATTGTTCTGAAGAGTTAATAGCTTCTTAGCAATCAAACAATAGGCCTCAAGGTTATGTTACTTTCAGTAAGCATAACTAGAAGAAAACTCTAAGAAGTGGATCTTGGGGTGACCATTTCAGTGCGAACATTGCTCTGGGCATTAAGTTAAACAATTTGACTGCTGATGTTAATGGAGCAATTCAAGGGTTAGTATGACTAATGTTTAGTGATCAACTCAAATGATGCCTCAAGAAACAATCCATGCACCTGAGTCACAGAATACTAATGAGGGGTGTTTGCATAAATATGTGACATTCTTCTGAAGGTCGAGCTGGGACTAGTAAGATGAGAAGAGCTAATTTTAGCTAATCATAGTCTGTCTTCGAGTTTCTTGTGAGCACTTCTTAAACTGTAGTTGTATTTCACTTAAACTGAAGAGCTGACCTGCAGAATGGGGTACGTATACCATTAAATGCCCATTGATGTGCTGCCAACCTGCCGCCTCCACATACCTGTATACTCTAATAGGATGTATATGCAGAATTTCACTTGTGTTTTCTGTGTTCATCATGTGTTTAAAGATTCCATATTGAATGACATGAACGATTGTTGCTGTATTTCAGAATAACATGTGATGATGAAGAAGAGAGAGCAAGCCGCAGGGTGTACAGGGGCTGCACTCGTTCTCCAACCTGCAAGGGCTGCACTTCTTGTGTGTGCTTTGGCTGCGACATTTGTCGCTTCTCGGATTGCAGCTGCCAGACCTGCACTGACTTCACAACGAACGCCAAAGTGGAGTGAACAATTCTTATGGTCCCAATATTTTCCCATTCATTTCTGGGTTATTGATGCCCATTATTGCCTCAGCCCTTTTCTTTTTCTCCAGATGAGAGGAGAGATGGGGGAGTGAGAGATTTTGGAGGGAGGAGGGAGGAAAGAGAGGAGCTTCCAGTGGCTGGTTTCAGTCCCTGATTTCAATTTATGTTCTCATTGACTTGTTAAAACTATCAAAATTTAGTAATTTATTCTACATCACTTAATCTTGGTTCTACGATTATTCCTTCTTTATCTTTTATTTATTTTTACGTTTATTATTTCAAGAATAATGTTATGAGACATTATGTGGTGTTCAACACCACTTGACGTGGTAGTCTGTCAATTGATTGTTATAATTACATTTTAAGTGGAGTTTGTGTGGGACCAAATTTCTTAATTATAATCACTCGGTAACAAATTGCTACGTCAAATGGTGTCGAACGTGTCTCATAACATGGCGCTTATTTTAAGAAAATAAAGCTGGTATGGACGATGTCACCTGTTGTATATGTACTGAAAGTGTCATTTTAGGTTCAGTGATGGTTAAACCATGTCCCATGACCAAAGAAAGAAGAAGTGAAAAATAAAGTCATATTTTGATAAAACAGGGTCACATGCAATGTTCTTCATTTATCCTCTTGATTGTTGATAAAAGCTCGATTAAGATCTTTCTGCTTTTGAATTTCCAATATTAATATTTGGTCGATAGAAATTGAAGTACATAGCCACTTTATCCTCCTGGTTGTTTATAAAATGCTCGATTAAGATCTTTCTTGGTTTTGAAATACTTCTATTTACTATATAGAATTTGAAAGTACATAGAAATGACAGTAAGTTGGTCATATTATAGACACACCGGTTCATGATCTTCAGAGCTATTATAGCACTTATGGGAAAAATAAAGCATCCATTACCCACATACGAAAAAGTAGCAGAGAGACGAAAGAGCAAGCTGACATTACAAAACTCAAGAATTATCCGAAACTTGAACCAATGTCTAGCAGAATAATGAACGAAGTTCAAAAAATGCAATGTCTCGATTCATAGCCTATTAACAGATTGAATCAAATCATGTGGCAGAGCATTGACTTTCATCTTGATTGCTTCCATTCCAGCTTGTTTTCTCTGCAAAACGACCACCCCACCTCCTCAACGACATGGTTTTCTTCCATGATAGGAAGCATTTTAGATTAAAGTTGCTGAAAAGCTTCACTATCAGCTTCATAGTATCCTTTATCATTCGGTATAGTCATCAGAATCGCTCCAACTTATCGTCATCTCTCCGTCAGCATCATAGTTTATATCGCCCCGACTCGGTCGTCAATCTAGTCTGGCGTGTCCTGCAACATTTTCGGCATTCCTTATTTGATCATGACCCATCTTCTACTTTGCCAGCCTCAGTAATAAACTCCCTCAGCCTCCTCCTCCACTTTCTTTTACATCATAGTCATGTTTGCATTATGGCCCTCAGCAACATTAATATATCGAGAAGTACTAAATACACTTTTTTTTACACTCTCCAGTTTCTATGTCTGATACGTAGATTTCACTATCTAGTTTAATATTTTAATAATACGACAAATTATAATGAAATCTACGTGTCAAAAAGAGAGATTAGAAGAGTGCAAAAAAGAGTGTAAAAGAGAATGTTTCTAGCATTCTTCTAATATATCATCAGAAGAAGATGAAGCATGTTTGCATGCTCAGACCTCAATACTCGTAAATTTACTCTTACATTTCATCGTCACTCAACGTTTCAGTGTTTACACCACTCCCTTTCATGTCATTGTCGCCAACTTAAAAACCGATACTTTGTAACTACTTACGAAGCAAGATATTAAAACCTAGCTTAATCATGTTGACTAAGGCAGATGAGCATATAGTAAGTCAATGAGTTAATATATACACACACACAAACACACACATATGAACCTAATATTACTTACTGATCGATGAGTGTTGGCCAAATGAATAGCTCAGTGGTACAACAGCATTGATATTTTGTTTTCTACTTCTAACAATAACAACCTAATATATAAATGAGGTTTGTCAGTCTCATGACTCATATCTAACAGCTTGTCTTCCTTTCATTTTCCTTGATGAATTTCTATTGGTACTCAAAATATCAACATGGATTACTATTATATCTTATAGTTGCTATCGTAACAATTTCTTTAATTACTAGTAAGAATTTGGCAGGTAGTCTAGTTACTACTCTGCATGCGTGTTGCTAAACAACAATGTATGATGTTATGTATGCTTGTTGTCATGTTTATATGTTGGCCTATATATTCCTGTACCACACATCATGTAATAAGAATATTTAATGATTCAAAAATTCTAATATGCCTAAACGTATATGAGTATATTCTTTCTTCCTGTCTATATAATCCTCTTTTCAACGTTTCTCTTATGAGTATGATTGACCAAATTAAGAATAGAGAATTGGATCCTCATTTTTTCGTCTCTTTCCCAATTATTACCAGAGTCGAGAAGGTTCTCAATTATTACCAGAGTCGAGAAGGCCTTAAGACGAAATCAAGTCTATTTTTTAAAATATTTTTTTGAATGCATTAAATGTTTAAAAAGTCAAATAATATTTTATGTACCAATCTCCCTTGGGAAGTTGGAAAGTCTAGATAATCTTTTTTTTTTTTTCTTTGGAAGAAAATTGTTTTGAAAAACCGTTTCATGAGAATCATGACCCAAAAAAAAAAGAATAAGATTCAAAATTGGGATAAAAGTCACCTTAATCCAAAAGGTTCCAAATTTAATTAATAGAAGAAAGAGGACTCATGTGAATCTAGAGATGTCAAATGGGCTATGTCATACCGGCATAGCCCGTGATTTATAGGACTGCTCGTGCTTCGTGTAGTACTTAATATGACCCAACAAAACATCGTGCCATGCTCGTGTTGGCCCAAGTTTCAAAACTGTAGACCCGGTACGGCCCACAAGCACACGCACATCTCATGTTGTGCCCGTGTCATGTCGTGCTCATGCTTATGCTTGTGCTTGTGCTTGTGCCGAACTCATATCATGTCGAGCATAGTGAGCCCAATGTACTGGCGTATCTTTGCGTCCGACTTCAGTCCACCTATTAAATTTTTGTGGTAGTCAATATTTTATGAAGTTTTTAAAAATTATTTAATGAAAATTTTATATTTTGATTTAAAACAATAACAAAAATATGTAATATACTTATATACCCATAATTATTTGAAAAAAAAAATTCAATTAAAAATAACTAATCCAAACCTATTTTTGAAATAAAGAACAAGAAAAGTGAGTTTATTTATAAGCAAAAATAAAAAAGATATAAAAAATTTTCAAATATAAATAATATAACAAAGTTCTTGGGTGGAAATATTATTTTTCTCGTCAAAATAATTTGAATATATCCTAATTAGGTGGATACGTACCCAA
This sequence comes from Trema orientale, assembly GCA_002914845.1. NCBI lineage: Eukaryota > Viridiplantae > Streptophyta > Magnoliopsida > Rosales > Cannabaceae > Trema > Trema orientale. The sequence goes on from JXTC01000205.1 coordinate 299,744, forward strand.
ACTATTATTATTTGCATATTCTCAAAACTTTATTTAGTAAGGAGTAGTTTTTTTTTTTTGTTCAAATTATGTGAATTAGCATATGTTTTATAAGAGAACAAATCTTTAAAATTTTGAATATCGATTTAGCCATTTTAGTGTGAGATTCAGAATCAATTTTTATTTAGCATTTGGTCTTTTCTACTAGTAATTATTAGTATTAATTTTTTTTAATATGTGAAATTGGTCATTTAAGTAGATAAAAAAGAATTTGTTATTTAAGTCTTTAAGATTGTTAAAGTAAAAATAAATATTTTTTAAAACACTTTGAGTCGTGCCGTATTTGTGTCGTACTCATGTCCAAAGTTGTGTTGTGCCGTGCTAGATTATAATGCCCAAAAATTAGAGCCCAACACGGCCCAATATCTCGTGACGTACTTGACACAGCCTAGAATCACCTCGTGCTGTGCCGTGCTCGGCACGAAAAAATTTGTGCTATACCTTCGTGTCTAAATGGGCGGCCCAGCCCATTTGAAATCTCTACGTGAATCTATCTACCACCAACCCAATAGATGCTGAAAGCTGTAATCTCCTGTCTAGTCATTTAATAAAGTTAAATAACTCTCACAAACGACACTATTCTGAATTCTTCGATCTTTAACCCGACTAGTATAAACTTGTGCTGAGTTTTTTTTTTTGATAACAAAACTTGTGCTGAGTTTATAGCATATGTATAATGACGTACTGAATCGGTTTACGTATTTGCCAATGGTGAGTGGCAGTGTACAGCTGCCATGTCTGCCTTGTTTTGTATTTGACTTTTGCAAATGTCATAATATATAATTAAATAATACTCATACCACATTAATTGGGGTGGCTACATAGAGTCGCAGACAACCATATGTGGCTTTTATGAGGGCATGTGATCGCTTAGCTTGCAGGATTATTACCCTCAATCTATGCCTACCTTTGCTTTTCAACTCATTATTATTCTTGCTTTATTTCCTCTTCTCCTTTGATTTTTCGACCCAAATGGGAAAAAACAGAATAAATAAATAAATATATAAAAACTTGGCCTTTTTTTTTAAAAAAAAAATAGTGGGTGTAGCTTCAATATTGAAGTGTTTGATACTTTTGATTATTGTGTAATTAGGTATTCAGAAGAAAAAAAAAAAAAAAAAAAAAGAAAAAAAAAGAAGAAAGAAAGCGAGTAGCATAGGTATTAGATATAGATTCATTTAATTCTGGCTTGTACTTTGGTTTTGTAATAGGTGGCCACTTAGACTTTGTTTGGGCCTTTTCTAACATGTAAATTACCAAAAAGAAAGGTAGAAAGTCATTATATGTATTCGAATTGAACGCACGTGAGTAAAAAATATATGCCTATAAAAATAAAAGAATGAAAATATATGAACAAGATGAGTAATACAAAAATTGCCCTGACGTTCAAACCACTTAAAAGAGTAATTTGAGTACAAATTCACGGGCATAACGTATAACATAGCATATAAAAATTATCCATAAGACCGAAGAATAGCTCCACAAAATGTACATATTATAGCTCTCCAAGACTTCCAATAAAATGGGACATAACAAAACCTCGTGGCCGTCTTCATGTCGGCCACGCTGGCGCCACCGCCGCACCGTGAACATGTTCCGGCTGCCGGCTTGCTCCTCCGCACTTTTCGCTTTTGATCAACCAGAAAACAGAACACTACCATGATGTTTAGATCTGTGTCCTTTTTTTGTGTTATTGGAATTTTGGAATGTGGTATGAAAGTAGGAGAATTGGAGTTGGAGTAGCTATAAAACAATTTTTGTTGGTTGAGAATTGAGAAACTAGAAAACAAAGAAGCATTTATATAATGCATGAGAGGAGTTAAAGGTCGAGCAACTCTTGTCCGCGTATTAGGTTTGCGGCCGTTGGATCTTTGATCAAGTACACAGTTTGCCTCTTCTGACTGGCCCGTAGTTTTGCGCCATGTGTTGAACGTTTGTTGAAAATATTAATTGCGATCAAGGTTTGGAGTGACTGATCGTGTCCATACACGTGGAGGAGATGGAGGGTTGAGATTGTATTTTGCATTTAATGAAGGCCAGCTATGTTTTGTTGAAGTGAAGATGGGTGGTGGCAGTTAGTAGGTCCTCTTGAGTTTCCTGCTTCCCTTTCTAAGTAGTTAGTAGGTCCTTTGTTGATCTTGAGTGGCGTTTCTTGGACAATATGGAGACCAAAAAATTGTGAACTTCGACGTTTTATTATTGAAAAAAAAAAATGGGATAGAAACTGATGAATGATGATACATGGTGTATGAAGTCTATTTGGCAGTTCATATTCTCCGATCACTGTGGTAGTTTCAACTCGAATATACCACTTCTTACATGAGAAACGAGTAGTTTACCACTAAGCCAAGTTTTCGGTGGTGTTTATACAAGTAGGCTAGAGACACATTTTGCTGGTACCCCATAATCCCTTCTCGATCCGTATGTGATACTTACGTTTAGGGATGTGACATTGAGTTACTTTAGCAATTGAACTAATTTGTACATTTTTTTTTTAAGGGGATGAAAGGTTTTCACTCCTTCCTAGCAGATAGTAGGTACATTTGTCTTATACACATATATCACTTGCACCAAAAATCATTTAATTCAAGCTCCCAATTGGTCATGAAATTAGAATATTAACCATATTGCATTAAATAAGCGCATATATATATGGGCCTTAAATATGAGCATATGCATCTGCCCATCACGCGGTAATAACTTCTAGACGAATTTGAATTTTGGAGAGGTTGATTAAGAGCACCCATGTGTGCCTTTTTCAAATATTTCCTCTCATTAACTTGCTGAAAGTTACGTACTTCACTAGGCAATTAAGAAACTTATTAAGCAATTTACTATTCCTTGTAACGAAAGAGATGCAAAAAAAGATACGAGGAGTTTTTAATCTTGAAACCTTTTATTTTATGGCTGGCTTTAAATATATATATATAGGTTGCCAATCCGGCAGATATTTTTTTTTTTTTTACCTATGTGTAGGTATTTTTTTTCTAACCATTGGATCATCATCTAACAATGATCTAACGGCTAAAATGAGATGTATGAAAAGACGTGCATCATTAATGCTTTTTCTCTCTCCTACTTTTTAATATAAAAAAATATATAAAATTTTTTTTCATTGACCCAATTGATACCTATGCATAGGTAAAAAAAAAAATACCTACTGGATTGATGCCCATATATATATATCTCACTACTTTTTATAACCTATTTGTGAATAAAAGTTTTGAAAATAGTATATATCACAACGATCATTAGGTACTAGTAAAATTTTATCAATCACAAATTATAATGCAATATTGATCAGAGGAATTTGAACTAAGGATCATTCACATTGATAAGAGGAAATATAGTTACCATCACTATTAATATCTCTACATTAATTGTTATTAAATTTTTTGAGATAATAGTTAGAATTTCTACATTATTCTGATAGTATAGGCGATTTTATATATGAGCACCAATCTAGTAGGTATTTTTTGTCGTTTTGACCAACGAAAATTTATCATGCATATTTTTTTAAAGTAAAAAGTAAGAGAGAGAAATAACATTAATGATGCAAGTTTATTCAGGCACTCTATTATAATCGTTGATTACCATTAGATGATGATCCAACAGCTAAAAAAAATACTTACACATATGTAAAAAAAATACCTATTGGATTGGCAACTTATATATATATATATAAAGTCCATAGATGTAGTCCCCTCGAAGGGACCGGTCCCGTTCATATTTTGGCCAATACAGGTGATATTTTAACCAATTTGTGTTGCCTAGAATATGATCTGTATTGGTCAAAATATGAATGGAACTGGTCCCGTCGGTGGAACTATATCTTTGCCCATATATAAAATCGTACATAATAATTTATAATTGTACTGTTATGCATGTCATAGCTCCGAAACTTTATTAGGAATTTAAGGTTAGGTGTGGGAGTTGGAAACTTGGAAACCATTTCTAGTACGATTAGCTGCTTAATTAGCACAGCTGTCTCTATATGATGCTATTTATGTCTGCCTCGTGTTTCAAACAGAAGCCTTCCAGTTTTGATCTCATCAATATCATAATTAATGAATCTTTGTACATCAAACTGCAGCTGTATAACAAAGGAGATTTTTTTTTTTTTTTTGGGGGTACAGAGACTAAACGATTAACGTAGCTAATGGGGATAATCATTTTGCTAATTTAAGTTTCTCATGTTGTCAGTTTGCAAAAGAAAACTCCAGTTTGAGAGGTAAATTTTTACCTTGACATTTATTTTTTTTTTCCCAAATTTTTTCGTTTACAGAAGTTTTTATTGTAAATTTAAATTTTTCCCAGAATAGTTGAGGTTTGTCTACTAGTTAATTGAGTTTTTTCAACTAATTGGTTGAGATTTTGTCTATTCACTAGTTGAGTTTAATTTATTCACTAACTGTTTGAGGTTTTTTTTTTTTTTTTAAACTAACTGTTTGAGGTTTCAAACCATGATAAAGGTATTTTTTTTAAAAAAAATTAAAAAAGCCTATATTTCTAAGTATATTTATGTAATTGCTATACGACAAAAATTGTTTCAGAGTTTATTATTTTTAAAAAACAACCATACCATTATAATCAGTCTTGCAAATATATTTTCATGGGGATTGGACCTCACTGGTAATGTTTTGCACCAAAATGACTTTATTCGAGTATTTGTAAACTGATTTTTTAGAAGTATCACAATAATAGGGACAACAATCTCTACATTAGTGACTGATAGTCGGTCCTAAAAGAACTATAAACTTATGATCATAAAATATTGTGGGCTAGGCTAGACGTCATTAGTATTGTCATTTTGGCTAAAATTACTCGAGCAAAAGACATGGGTAAGATTAACTTAGGCCAAAATGATGTTTTGTGATTTTTTTTTAATGACATTTTTAGGAGTATCAAGAATACTTTGATGTATAGTTAAGAGCTTCTTAACAATGAAAAATTCCTAAAAATATCATAAATAATTTTTTTTTTAATGGTCAAGAAGCTATTGATGTGGATCAAAATGTTTTTGACAACCTAAAATTATTTTTAAAAAAAACATAAAAAATCCATTTTAGCCCAAATTAATCCTACCCATGTCTTCTTCTCAAATGACTCATTGTTAGATCCATTGAGCATGTTTCTGTCAGTTTCATAATTTACAAATTTGGGGCTTAAGACATCTAAACTCTCAAGTGGGGTCACCCCAAATTAGAGCTATAAATTTGGGCCGTCCAACCTGGATATAAATTTAGGCCGAGCTGGCCCGAAGTTTTAAAATGGCGGTCCAGTCTGGTCCTATGGCCCGCTTGGCCAAAGGTTGCACCAGGCTTGACCCTAAGTTACTTTTTTATTAAAAAAATTATTCTTTCAATTTTTTTTAAAAAAATTTTTTGACCCACCTGTCTGGCCCAACTTGGTTGGCCGATACTTACGGTCCAATCCAGCCCTGCCCTTAGTGCCGAGCCAAAAACATTTATAGTTGAACCAAGCTAGCCTGTAGGTCGTATGATCGGACCACGGGCCAGCCTGTTTGGTTCGATTCATTTTTTCACCTGTATCTATAATGAACACCAACATTGGTCAAATAGAGTATCAAAATCCATTTCTTTATCTGGGTTGAAATAGCTTTTAAGTATGTGCATTGGCTTAATCCATTGGGAACTAAATACTTTCAAATATTTGAAAAAATAAGTAGTAGTAGTAGTAGTAATAATAATAATAATAATAATAATAAAGTAATTTAAATTTAAATATAACAACAGTTGTCTATAATTTTATTAAGAAAAAAAGAAAATAAAATAAAAATTTATGTCTTTTTTTTGTTATCATCATTCAATTAATGAATAACATTAAATTTATTTAGGATACCTTGTTAGGGGATCTATTAAGTCCCTCATGATAAAAAAAGGGGTTCATCATAAATATTTTCAAAATTAATATTCATTGTAGTGCCACACATGTAAAATTACTTAAACACATTATTCCCTAACAAACACTAAAATATATTATTTTCCACCAAACTTCAAACTCTTTTCACCACCATCCCATTTGTAGCAGTATTCAAGCACCGCCAATCCCAATCTTGATCTCGATCTCAGTGGCACCTCCACTCAACTAGGGTCGAAAAATTTCGACCGTTGTCAAACTTATTCTACTGCCTCTCTTGCCCATTCCGATCTTTCAGCCGGCGTTCAGAAAATTTCGACCGAATGAGAGTTTTTTATCGTAATAAAAAAATATCGACCTCAGTCGAATATGGTTATACTCTTTTCTGGTGCCGCCTTCTTCACTTTAATCTTTTTTACCTTAATTGAAAATTTTCAACCACGTTTGAGTAGGGGGTAATTTTGAAATTTCAAAATTTTTCATTAGATGAAAGTTCTAATTTTATAAATGATCTATAGTTTGTCCCTTTTTTTCATCATATTCTTTAAATGAGAGTCAAAATTAATAATGTCCATAACTATTTAATGGAATGATGATAACTTACATATCACATAAATTATTTTAAAAAATCGGAATAAGAGTTAAGATCCCAAAATTATCCGTTCTAGATAAGTTATACATAACAAATCAATGTAATTTAGAACAAATAAAGTAAGGACTAATTATAAAAACATACCCTGAAGAATAGAATTGCTATAAAATAAGCTCAGGTTTTAAATTGTGCAAGATTATACATTTACATTTAAATTCTCAGTAATTGTCTATCATACACAAATTAGTTGGAAAATGCCTCACCAAAATAAAATTTGAATCGGTAATACTTTAATTCTACTGCCAAATACTTAAAATCTATTGAAAATAATTTCAAATAATTAACTCAAATCACCCAATTTGAACACATAATGTAGATATTTGAAGAAATTTGAAATACAAAGGTATAATCTTGTACAGATAAACAAAAACATAAGGTATATTTTAAAAATTGGCCTTTTTTTTGCTTATATATATGACGAGTTTTCAATAGTTATAGTTCCATAATAATTATCATTAAAATTTATATTAGCATTAAATAATTATAAATATAAGTGTAAGTATTAAATGAAAATCATGACATGGACTTAAAAAATTACCTGCTATAGAAGGTTTAACAAGGTATAATTTAGTAATAATTACAAAATTCTATGTTTTTTTCTTTTGACTTCGGCAATAAGTATTGGGGATGAAAATTTAGATTCGATAATAAATTAAATCCTGTTTCTTTTAATTACTCGTTTTTAGAAGTGTTGTATTTAATTAATTTGATTTTTGAAATTGTGTTCTATTTGACTTTTTTTTTTGTTTTAGAAAAAGTTAGTTTTCATGTTTTCCTATCCCTTTTATTTTATTTTTTAAATATTTTCTTTAAATTTTCTAACAATTATCACTCAGTAATATAACCACTTAGTCTACGTACTCTTTTTTCTTTCCTTTTTTTGCTTTTTTTTTTCTCCCTTTAAGTCTCGTACATTCCATATTATAGAATTAGAATTTTCTCTTTCTATATTGTTAAAAAAAAAGGAAAAAAATTTAAACAATGTCATACTCCCAAATTTATAGAATTATAATTCAAATACAAGTTTTTGTGTTTAAATTTGAATTTTGATATAATATTTGTTTTCAAATAAGATTCTATTATCTGATTTTTATTTTTTATTATTTTTCATGAATCACATACCACAAGGATGCCCTTTATTATAAATCCCTCCAAAAAAATAACCTAATTTTTAAAACAAATAGTTTTAAAATATCTCATAACCTAATTTTTAAAACAAATAGATTTAAAATATCTCAAAACTATATCCGAATATTTAAAACAAAAAAGTTAAGAAAAAATGTAGCCAATTTTAAGAATAAACAAATTCTAAAATTATGCATAGACATAATATTGTGCATGTGACCTAGAATATCAATGTGGTTCATTCAATTATCACGTATAACATGTGCTCTATGTTAAGGGACTTGCACTCCATTTTCAATTGAAATAGTTGCAAAGACACAATACTATGCATATGACCTAGTGGATAAATGACTTCACTAAAAGAAAAAACGAAAATATGAATGTGGTTCAATTGTCACATATAATGTGTATCTTAAGAGACTTGCTCTCCGATTTCGATTGAAGTAGTCACATAGACATAATATTGTGTATCTAACCTAAAGTATGAAATAGGTCAATTGTCATGTTTAATATGTACCTTATTAACTTATAATCCAATTTTGATCGAATTAGTCATAGAGACACACTATTGTGTATGTGACCCAAAGTACTACGAATTTGGTTCATTCAACTGTCACGTATAATTTGTGCCCCAAGGAACTTGCTCTCCAATTTTAATCGAACTAGTAATATAGACATATTACTTTGCATATGACCTAAAGTATGAATGTGGCTCATTATTCAGTAATCATATATAATATGTTCTTAATTATGAAGTGTTATCCAAATTACTTCTTAGCATTAATCATAGAAACTTATAGTCTAAATAATAATCAATCCAAAAAAAAAAAAAGAGAATAATACAACATAGTATAATTTACTAAGTCATAACAATTACAAACATGACCAATACACATTTTAATACATGGGCTATTAAATGGTAGGTTTATTGGGTGGGTTACTATTGGTAGATTTATTGGGTGATTTTAGAATTTTTGAATTATTCAAATAATTATTTCATTGGCTATGTCACCTATAATGAATTTTTTTTTTAAGATTTTTATTCTATTATAACTTTGGTCCCTTTTGATTTGATTTTTTTAGGATCTCGATTAGCTAAAACTGAGTGTATTTAAGTATTAACACGTGTATAATTACTTCTCGGTGATAGCTATAACATAATAGATAGTTGTAGTTTTTAAGCATTAGGGAAAAGTTTTTTTTTTTTTTTTGTGTGTGTGTGGTTATCATAGGGAAATGTATTGCAATAAGTGGTACGCACTAATCTTACTTTTTTATATTGATAAGTTGAAATTTTAGATTTATTAACTAGATGAAAATACTATAAACTTTGATATTGATAAGTAGCAATTTAGATTTATTCATTAGATGAAAATCTATAAAACATGCCAAAAATTGAAATTTTACTTTTCATTTGTTTCCAAGTTTAGCTGGTTGGGTTACAATTTCAGATTTTTATTCATTTTTTTCTATAATGTCTACATTCAAAACCAGCCAAGTTACTCCCCTATTTGTGGTTTAAAATAATTATTGGTTCAACGTATTAATATTGTATATCAATTATTGCAATATAATTATGTTTGTATATATTGATATAATGATGTAAACTAAAAATAATTTAAGAATTTATTCAAAAAAATAACAAATAAAACGACTAATCAAATTAAAAATGTGGTATATGTGTTATATTTGAGTATGATGTAACTGATCATTTAAAAATAATAAAAATTTATTAATATTTCGAATCCAAAATATTTTCTTATAATTAAAAAAGTTATCAAACTATCTTGAGTTTTGGAGTAAGTTTTTGTCAAGAAAGTAAAAAGTTCATGATAACGAAAAATGAATGAGAGATTTTCATAACTTGCTAGTTGGTAAGAATCAATTTACAAAAAGGGTGCAAAGAAAAAAAGAATGGTGACAATTGATTAGCATTTTTTTATTAGTTCCTATTTGTGTACAATTGTAATTTTCTTTATTGAAGATATGAAATAATGAATGGAAAATAGTAGTCTACTATTATATTTTAGTGTTACATGTATAAAACTTTTTTTTTTTAAACAATACGTGTAAGCCTTCAACTTAAAAAAAAATTAAGGACGTCATCCCAAATAAAAAAGTCATTCTCTTCTCTTATGGTAAGTCCTCAGTCAAAGGATTGATAAAATTGACCATGTCCCTTCTATCATACCAGATTTTTTTTTTTTTGCTTGAAAAAAAAGGGGAGGGGTGCAACACGAGGACTTCCCAGGAGGTCACCTATCCGAGTACTACTCTCGTCCAAGCACGCTTAACTACGGAGTTCTGATGGGATCCGGTGCATTAGTGCTGGTATGATCGCACCCAATCTATCATACCAGATTACCTTGCAACCTCATACTGTAAGTGCTGAAGGCATGATATAAACTGTGTTAATAATTAAGGATATCATTCCAAATAAAAATATTTAAGCAACAGAGCCATTTAAATGAATATTTACAGTAACTCTGTATTTAATCTCGAGAGCAAATTTCTTTCCACTATCTTTTAGCTTTTAAAGATTTTCTCAAATATAATTGTCATGAAAACAAACTTTAAAGAAAGAATTTAACATATGTCAAATATTATTCCAAGCTTACAGCCATAAAGAAAAGAATAAAAACTAATATATATATATACATGAATTAGTTGAAAATAAACCAAAAACATACTAAACAATAATTGAATTTATCTTTTCAACCAAATAAAATCATTATGTATAATAAACCAAATCATCTTTTTATTTCATTTCTGATTAATAGAATAAACATGATGATATATTTTAATAAACATGATGATATGTTTTCATAGTTAATTCATTTAATACGTTTATTCAGTAAAGCTTAAAAATTATATTGCAAATAATAGACTGAAAAAACAAACATAATTTAATCCCTAATTTAAGAGACAAAATTGTTTTTCCCTAAAAAGAAAAAAAAAATAGAGGTAAAATTGTGATTTTCCTATCTTCTTTTAATTTATGATGGTGAAATATTATTAATAGTATTCTCTTGGTAATTGATATATTTAATACAGTTGACTTAGGAATACAAATCATTTTTTTTTAATTAATACCAATTAATAATGAGGGAATAGGAAGGAATGAATCTTAAATTAAGATTCTATTTAAATAAATAAAAAAATATTAAAAAATGCTATGTCAGCAGGTCACCAATAAGTTGTCTATCCAAAATCGTATTTAATGAGATTTATAAGTTCAAAGCTAATTAATTATCATACATTTGTTGGTCAACTACCCAATTAATTAGAACCGTTTGATATTTATCCAATGACTAAAACAACAATAACCGTCGGTGGGTAAATATTAGAGTAACCATTGAAATCTCACTCATATATATATTATAATTAACCTTCTTGAATATATGTTTTGTCCTATGAAAAAGGATCAGAGGACTAAAATTAGCAAAATTTGTGAGCTCCATTATGTATGGAGTCTTTTTGTAACGTAATTTTTAGAGGAACATAAAGTAAGTTTAATTTATTGTTTTTTTTCCTTCTTTTTTTGTTTACGTAATAATATTTTTGAGCAATCAAAATTACACTAATATGATAATCGCTCAACGTAAACTATATTTAGTGAGAGGGAAGGAAAGTAAGAATGATAGAGAGTTTAGGAAAAAGGGGAAATGAAGGAGAGAAAGGAGAGTAATAATCGCTTAAACTGGTTGGTAGGAAGAATGAAGAGTATTTATTTATAAAATTAGTATATTATCTATTTTTTTTAAATTAATTATTTTGAAAGGTAAATTTGTCAATTTTCTTTAATCATCCCAATTTGGAAGGATGAGTTTGGGTAGCCCAGAGGGAGACCCTCCCCTTCCCCTTCTCCTCTCTCTCCTTCCAAACAGAGTATTATAGCTCTCCTTTCACCTCTCTCCTTTCGCTTGAAAAAGGCGCTCAGCCTACCGGAAGTATTCATGATATTTCAAAGAAGGTGACGATTTTTATGGAACTTCCTCTTAATCACCAAACAAAATTCAATTAATCAAATATATAGAAAAACAAATATATAAATAAGGTGTGGAGGATTTATATATAGCTTTGTATAATCTTTTTTCTACTATTTTTTCTCCTTTTCGATTTAAAATTGATTCTCTCCATCTCTTTAAAAATCTCCTACTGAACAAAAGTTAGTTTGAATATTGTGTTATGTTATAGCGCTGTTATAGTTGTGCTATGAGTAAGAAATAGTTGTGAAGAAAGGAAAAAAATTCCATGCATTTGATAAATTTAATTTATGAAACTTCTTTATTATTTGAAAGCAACATTTAGTATTTGGTAAACTATATATTGTGTATCTTATAAAATATTTATTTTAGATAATTTGTATTATAACAGCAAAATCACGTCAAATTCAAGTTTGAAAAGCAACTTCTAAAATTTTGCTCACACACATAAATTCTTTTTCTCTAACAGCTTTTAAAAAACTATGTTATAAAGTCTAGAAGCAAATCCTAAACAGACCGCGTATTAAGAAAAAATGGTGATTTTGCTAATAAGACCCAAATCCTCGTATGTATATATTAATATCGCTTTTGAAATTCAGTTTTATTCTCACTCTCACTCACGCCAATCTGGTCACCATTTTTGATGAAGCTCCTCTTCAAACGCCATTGCAGCTGTCTCTCTCACTTCAATCCTCGAAACACCAAAACCCCATCAGCCAAAGAATCCCAAATCCGCCACCTCTGCAAGTCGGGTTCGCTTCCTGATGCGTTTGAAGTTCTGAACTCCATTGATTCCGGTGAAATCACCGTCAAACCGATTCTGTATGCGTCCCTTTTACAGACCTGCGTTAAATCTCTTTCTTTTAGACCTGGCCTGCAAATCCATGCCCATGTCGTTAAGTCTGGCCTCGAGACCGATCGCTTCGTGGGGAATAGCTTACTTGCTCTGTATTTCAAGCTGGGTTCCAATATTTTGGAGACTCGGAGAGTTTTTGATCATCTTATTGTGAAAGATGTTATTTCTTGGACCTCAATGGTAACCGGGTATGTTCGAGCTGGGAAACCTGGAAAAGCAATTGAATTTTTTTGGGATATGATTGGTTTCGGGATTGAACCAAATGGGTTCACTTTATCTGCCATGATTAAAGCTTGTTCCGAGCTTCAGGATTTGAGACTTGGTCGGTGCTTTCACGCTGTGGTATCGAGACGTGGGTTCGACTCGAATCATGTCATTGTCAGTTCTTTGATTGACATGTATGGGAGGAATTACGTTTTGGAAGATGCAAAACAAGTGTTCGATGAATTGCTTGAACCAGATGCTATATGTTGGACATCGGTTATTTCAGCTATGACAAGGAACGATTCGTTTGAGAAAGCTTTGGCGTTGTTCTACTCGATGCAGAGAAATGCTGGGTTGTTCCCGGATGGTTTTACATTTGGAACGGTGTTGACTGCTTGTGGTAATATGGGGAGGCTAAAACAAGGTATAGAAGTGCATTCTAAGGTTATTACTTGCGGACTTGTTGGAAATGTGGTTGTCGAGAGTAGTCTGGTTGACATGTATGGGAAGTGCGGGTCAGTTGATGCAGCTCGAAGTATTTTTGATCGGATGACAGTAAAGAACTCGGTTTCTTGGTCTGCATTGCTGGGAGTATACTGTCAAAATGGACAATTTGAATCTGTTGTTAAGCTTTTCAGGACAATGGAAAAAGACGATCTTTACAGCCTTGGAACTGTTCTTCGCGCATGTGCTGGTTTAGCGGCTGTAAGACAAGGAAAAGAGGTTCACTGCCAGTATGTGAGAAGGGGTGGTTGGAGGGATGTTATAGTAGAATCAGCTCTAGTTGATCTCTATGCAAAATGCGGTTGCATAGATTTTGCTCATAGCATTTTCATTCAGATGCCAGTTAGAAATTTGATAACTTGGAATTCAATGATTTGTGGGTTCGCTCAGAATGGAAGAGGTGGAGAAGCAATTGGCCTATTTGAAGAGATGATTGAAAAGGGCATTAAGCCTGATTATATTAGTTTTGTTGGGGTTCTTTTTGCTTGTAGTCACTCAGGTTTGGTTGATCAGGGAAGAAGGTACTTTGATTTAATGACAGCAGAGTATGGAATAAAAGCTGGCATTGAACATTATAATTGCATGGTTGACCTTCTAGGCCGTGCTGGGCTTTTGGAAGAAGCTGAGAACTTGATCGAGAATGCCGATTACAGGGGTGAGTCATCTCTTTGGGCAGTTCTTTTGGGTGCTTGCACAACTTGTACAAACTCTACTACTGCAGAGCGTATTGCCGAAAAAATGATGAACTTGGAACCTGATTGCCACTTGAGCTACGTTCTTCTAGCTAATGTGTATAGAGCAGTTGGACGGTGGAACGATGCCTTAAAGATAAGGAAGCTGATGAAAGATAGAGGGGTTAAAAAGATGCCAGGAAAGAGCTGGATTGAAACTAATGGTAATTTGGATCCAAATTTTGGTGCAGATCATCTGAATGTTTCAGGGGAAACCCATTTGCTCAGTGTAGGAAATATTGGGTGATGATCGAAAGGGATAGATGATAATTCTGTCAACCCCTTTCTGAGGCTGGAGATTAACGTTGGCCAAGAGAGATTGGTTCTCCTTTCACCAAGAAGTAGAAAATTCCCACAAGCTAAATGGAGTCCTCAGTACCTCATGTTAAATTCCCTCAGACATGTATAAGCTTTCTGGTTCTGGGAAGAGGATGGTGGTTCATTGTACCAATATCGTATGGTGATTTTAGAGTTACCATAAAGACAAACTCGTGAACAAGATCCGAGCTAGAACGATGCACATGATTTAGTGTTGCTCCGAGACATAAATTGCACGAGGATGGAGAACTATTAAATTCCAAATTCAATCCGCCGTTCTAAATTGTCATATACAGATTCCTATGGATCTCATATTGCATTTGCACTTCCAAGGACAATAATAAAATCCAAATTCAGTTTTTTTATACTATTTGAATGATATATTTGAAAATCTAATTTCAGGATCTAAATAATACTTTTGTCAATTTGTTAAAATTGGGGTAAATTATGGAAAATGTAAACTTTCATTGAACCCAAACAAAATAATGTTCCATATTTAATTTAAAGCTTTTCCTAGAGAAGCTGTCCTAATATTTCACCAAAAAAAGGGTAAGAAGCTGCTTTCGGTTTAGGAAGTCAAAAGCCAGCTTCTAAAAAGTCATGTCATGCCAAACAGACTTGCTTGCGTATATTTTGGCTGTTAAATCTGCTTGGTATATATGTTTTGTCTAATATCTACCAAAAGTGGGCATATTAATTCCTATCCATAAGCATTTCTAATCAATAAAGGACCCAGCAAAACAGAATTTTTTTTTTAGGAACAAAACACTGGTACGTGCTGCTGCATGTTCTTGCTCAAGCATTCAGAATCTTTGACAACCCTAGCAAGAGCAAAAACAAAACAAGAAAATAACAATCGCTTTTATAGAAAAATCAAATGAAAGGAAACAATATTTCAAGCCCGGACTCAAAGATGCCACTATCTCTGATTGCACAACTAAGTTTGTAACAAGTTACTATCTCAATCATCTGTTTTTTCAACATTTCTCTCTAATTAACAAAATGAAGCACATCAAGAATAACTACAAAACAAGCTGTGAAACGAGCCGGAGGAATGGGGATTGAAGAAAACGGATGTCGGAAAAATCTCCCCTGTGTGTTCGCAAGTACCATCTTCTATATGAAAGCCCCCAAATTATAGTGCTGCCATCATGGTTGATCTTGCAGCCTCACGTTTCATCTCTGCAGCCTTACCACTGCCTCGGAAGTACATGTATACTTGCTGCTCAAGGAAATAAGAAAAATGTAAGAAAATTGGTGACATAGTATGACCAGTATAGTCGCATTCAAATGCTGTACCTGAATAACCCAGATGTTGAGCACTGATTCAAGGCAGAACAGTCCAAATCCAATGAAGTAAAATATCTACAACAATTGAGCGTTCATATTATCACAACTCAAGATTAAACATCAACTTCTTGCATGCACAATTAACAGTCAAAAAATGTTATCCCAAGTCCCAACAACTTATTAACAGAAAGAAAAGGGGAAAAAAGCAAAGCTTCCCAACATATTGCAATTAATATCAGTATTCCAAGTTCCAACCATGTAGCCGGAGGAAGTAACAATTTATAAATTTCTCATATTGACTGAAATTAGTACAAGTATCACAACCATGTAACTGGATAAACGAAAAAACCAAAATAAATAAATATGTCTGTTTCTGTTCAATTATTATTAGTAGTTAGTTTTTTTTATTTACTCGCTAATAAGCAAACTTTTTTTTTTATAAAAGTGGGGCTTAAACTAATGACCACCACTTACTACAAATTTAAAGGAAAATAACACACACTACCAAGGCTTGAATCCCTGACCCCTAAACTCACACACACATCTCTCAAGCCTTAGACCAACTGAGCTAACCGCGAATAAGCAAATTTAACCCAACGTAGAGCACTAGAAGATTGAAGCTTACCCCAACCAACGCATGATCACCCAATACGTCTATTGCAGGCAGAATACCTCTGTCCACGTAATCACCATGCCAACATCAGTTCCAGACAGAAGAAACATGACAGCCATACTTGTAGAAAAAATGATAACCTGATCAAAATCTTCTCTCTCAAAAGAACAAACAGAACACTTACGTGAGAGATTTCCCCTTGAAAATAATTGGAGGAGCAACTGCAGCAAAGATGCAAAAGCCAATATGGAGCTACATGGAGAAATCAGGGTAGAGAAGTGAGACATTTTTCCGGTCACTTTTTTTCTTTTTTTAAAGAATAAATATACAGATATGATATATATATATACACATTTTTAGAATAATCTTAAATGATTACCAGGTAAAACAAGAAAAACCATCCAAACTTCAGAGCACTGTCAGTCCTGTAATAGAAGGCACATGATTGTAAGCACTAAGCAATAAAGCTAATATGCAGTATCAGAGATACAACGGTTAAATCAGATCAGTATGAACTATGAATCTTCTATTACTCAAATGAACTAATGGCTCAAGAGAGATTACAATAACAGTTCCTATCAATGAGAGAGAATATTTCCTTTCAACTCATACATTTTTCCAGCCAAAAAAGATATTCCTTAAAACCTATGCATCAATATGACTTTGGTGCACCGAAGATGAAAATACTAAGCTATCTGTGACATTATCTGTTACAATGTCAGATATAATCAAAGATGACCTTGCATAAAGTCACAGAACACAAACGTAACAGACTACCGAAAGAAGAAAATAAAACAAGCACCTGAAGTTTTATACATATATAGGACTCATATATATGACTGACAGTTCTTTAATTGTCTCAACCCACGTAGTTAGTAGTAGTATCTTCTCTGTTCTCACATGTTTCAAAATGCAGCAACAGTAATCACATGGTTTCAAACTTCATGTAGTTCATGTGGCACATGAATTCTGACTAAACAAGAATATGGCAGTGCAAACTGGTGCTGAACAACCAAAGAAGCAGAGAATACTGATATCAAATCAATTTACAGGCCTCAAATGGGAATCCTCACATAGTTCATCTTTTCCCAGTCATATATAAACAAGGTCAAATCACAGAGTACTAAGTACCTCATAGCGCGATAAAGAGGGCGGTACCACAACACATATGCTCCAGGAACCCCTGAAATGAAGTATATGATAGCCAGAAACCATATTGTTGGACCTACAATTAAAGACAAGTTCAGACCAAATTAAGCGACAAGTTTAGACCAAATTAAGTGACAAGTCAATGCAGTTAGAAGGTTAACGCTAAATTGCAAACCAGACCTTCTCCTTTAATCCAGGCTGTGGTAACGGCTACAATATTCCACGAAAGACACACAATCAAACCTGCAGAATAGCACAAGAGTTTTCAACAATTCAGACTAGTTTACTATTTTTTCTATACAAACAAGAACTTAAAGCATGTCCACAACCATTATAATGTGCATAAGAAGATGTGATGCTACTACAAGTCCCCCCTACGTTCTACTTGCCTATGTAACTTTAAACTTTGATGTCAGTTAGCTATTCTTACTATGAAAACAAGCAAAATCATATAAAATCCTCGAGCGCGGAAAATGAAGTTTAAACGGTTTAAACAATGACAAACTGCCAAGATGGAAAGCATTTAGACATACCCAAAAATGTCGTGAATGCAACATACTGGATCCTTTGAAGGTGGATTGGTATTTCATTTGCAATGTCATGATGTATAATAGGGAAAAATGGTGGCCAATTTTTCTCCTCTATAACAATACCAGCTGCCAAAAAAAAAAAAAAAATGAGATATATTTTTGTGGAAAAGACTTGCATAGAAAGGCAATGTGATTCTTTTGAGCACAATTAAGAAAATGGAAAAACCTCGTTGAATAGCATCTTCTTTTCTTTTCAGCTCCTGTACAGCCATTGCAGCAATTGTTAGGGAACAATTTATGGCTAAAAGCAAAGGAAATAATTTATATCTAAAAGCATAGGATCTCCCACACCAAATTAGAACTGCACCATAAAAATTTGAAGTACGATTCTACGCCAAACAGGCATACATAATTTAAGTAAAAACTCAAAGCAATAAAACTTTTCACAGTTGCACATGAGAAAAGCTTAATATAATGACTCTGGAAAGGAAAACAAAAGAGCAATTTCACTTTTTTATTGACGAACATCTCAATCAACAGGAAGACAGACACCTCATATTTGCCTCAGATTAAACATTAAATAACAAAAATGTGTTAAAGTTAATGGGAATATCGAATCTAATAAACATAATAGGATATGCAATGCACAAGTAAAAGACAATTTCATCGACTAATTTATGAAAATAGAAAAGCAATCATGAATACCTGTTCCCTCTTTCTTAACTCAGATTCTTTAGCTTGAAGTTCTTTCTCCTTTGCTTTTAGATCCTAAAGAAAAAACAAAAGAAGATTTCGGATTGAGGAAATTTCGATTAAATCAACAAGCAGAAAACAAAGCCTAAAATCGAGGACCAGTGCATATTTCAAAACTCAATCTACCTTTGCATTGTCAAGAGGAATATCAATAGTAGCACCACGATCATAAGGTTCAGGAGGTAGGGGTGAAAGCCTTGAGGTCGCTGGGGGAACACTTCCAGGATTCTAAAAATTGACAAATGTTACAGTAGCAGATTAGATAATATCAAAGATTCAAACCACAACATTATACAATGCTTGGATTCCAATTTCTAACATATGTGAATCCTATTTCTAAAAGAAAAGGTATAAGGGAAAGGAAGAGGGCAAACTTACTGTCATATAAAAAGCACCTCCACCATAATTTGATTGCCCTGATCCTTTCCCTCTACCTGCTTGCTCCTAATATTTACAACATAAAATTTTCCAGATTATAATAAATATGCAACAACATAATAATCCCTTAGTCATGCAGATTAAATGACACTTTGTTTATTAATTTTCAAAGATAAAAATGCAATAAAACGCGAGCAAGAATCACGTACGTTCTGCATACAATCCAGTATTAGGCATGCCAATCAGCACGAAGAACTAAAAATAATAATATTTATAATAAACAGAGCTAAAAACAAGCAACCACATTTTTTTGCCATAACTTCATACAGATCATTTTGTGAAAGAAGAGAACAATGTCATACTCATGCTTACATCTATAAAACGTAGGTATATATAAGAATGTAATACGCATAAAAGTTCCTTTCATAAAAGGAAAAATCAGACACTAAATTCCTTGTATGAAAAATTCTAAAAAGTTTCCATAAATCAAGCTAGCTACGTGACCTAATCAAGAATAGAAGAAGAAGTTGCAATTTCTCCATCTATAAGAAATCAATGAATTATTAAGAAGGGGGAAAAAAAAGTTTCAGGTTCGAGATTTGGTTTTCTGAAGGCTTCATTATCCGGAATCCAAATCGAAAAATGAAGCATAAGATCCATTTCGTCCAACTACTTCAAAATCAAAAATCAAAAAATTAAAGGAGAACATGAATTTATGAAGAACTACATTATAGATTTGAATTCACAGAATTTGAATCATCACTCGAATTATAAATCGAATCAACAAAAACCTATACACATAAATATTTGGGAGTAGAGCTTACCGCAAAGGGATTGACCTCTTCTTCCTCAAAGGGATTAGAATCGTAGCGACTCATGGAGTAGATCTAAGCTCTATGACAATGGAAAAAGAAGGGGATCTGAAATCGGAAGATTAGGGCTTTTTCCGGTAACGGAAAAAAAGCGTCGACGTTATGGTTGCTCTGTAAATTTGGGTATAGAGATAAGGGAAGAGAGTAGAGAATGGAAATGTACGGTCTTGTTTTTGTATTAGCGGTTTGTTTGTTTGTTTCCTGAGAAAATTGCAAGAGAAAGAAAGAGAAAGTGTTGGCGCGTGAAAGATAACGAGGGAACTTTACGTTTTGTGTGGCCGCTGGTGCTTTACAACACGAGAATTTTTTTTTTTTTATTTTTTTGGGAGAGAAGATAAATCAGTAATTTTAAAACAAAAATAAATTGATGATTATTTGTCTAATTGTTCTGTTTTCTTTTTGGTTTACTTAGAAAAATAATTCATAATATTGTATTGTTTGGAACAGAAAAACAAACAAATTCATCTACTGTTGTAAGCCTTTTATTTTCTTTTTAAAACTTTATAAAAGAAGAATAAAACAAAATTGTTCTCCCTTTTTCTCCTTACGGACAAACATTTTGTCTTTGATTAATTATTACTACTACTGTGTGGTTAACACTTGTGTTTATGTGTGAAATAAATAAGGTTAACAAATTGGGACAAAGTTAAAATAAATTTTACAACACATAACTAAAAAAAAAAAAATTCCGACGTATTCCATCCAACTTTTATCCCAATTCTTGTGTTAACCTTAACACAATAGGTGTCTGGCATTAGTGTGAAGACTAATTCCATAGGATCCACGCTCTAGAAAGTTCTCTATACAAATATTACATATATAATATAGGTCATAAGATCATTAGTATTTTTTAGGGGATGGCTACGGTAAGGGCGTCCCTATGTAGGGTCATGCCTTAATTATCGTTGGATGGGAATCTGTAGAGAATCTATTTATATACAGATTCCCATCCAACGGTGAATAGACAGGGTCCTACGTAGGGGCGCTCCTACTGTAGACGCGCCCTTTTTTTTATTTTTTATTTAAGGGATAATAAAACTTTTATACCTTATATTTTGATATTTTGTTCAGTTTGTATCTTGTATTTTAGTTATTATCAATATTGATTCTTAGATTGAAAATATGTTACAAATTTATACCCTGATACCAATTTAGAGCACTTAATATACTAAAATGTCGTTTAAAAAATTGAAAATAAACGGATCCGACAATAAGTTTATTAAATTATTGTGGTAAATTAAATACTCTAAATTGATATCATGGTATAAATTTGTAACAAATTTCAAATCTAAAAGTCAATGTTAATAATAACTAAATCACAAAATACAATTTGAACAAAATGTTAAAATACAAGGTATAAAAGTGATATTATCATTTTTTTTTAATAAGGGATGTTATGATTTAAATAGTTGAAAAAAAATAATACTAATAAATGTAATTAATAATCTTTTTTTTTTTTTCTGTCTATCTCTTATCATGAAAAAAAATATGCACAATGAAGGGCAAAACAATACGTGTATATATATAAGTAAAAAAAAAAAAAAAAAAAGCCCCTTGGTGCCATATATATGCACTGGGGCATTACTACATTGGGGTTTGTTTTATTTTGGCTAATCTCCAAAAAGGTACATACATTCAATTGATTCATCATATCATGTGCTCTTAAAAACTAAAACGTACTCTCACTACAGGTTGATTGTCAATCACTTCCAATGAAATGTAGATATCAATACGGATCGCCCTTCCTTTTCTTCTTTAAAAAAGAATTGATACAAAACATTTGATAAGAAATATATAACTAAATATCTATATTTATATGTATAGAAATTATATAACTCTCATGAGTCGTTGCTAGATCAATAATAGAAAACGACTGGTATCTAATGGAATCAGCAGAATCCGAATTGAGAAGTAGCTTTAGAAAGATACACAACAGTGAAAAAATTTTCCATTACGAAGAATTATAAGATAACCACCAAAACATTGGGTTAGCTCATTTGTAGGTTATAAACATGAACATTACATTACGTGGTTAAAATCAATAATAGAACGATTACAAAATAATAATTGACACCAAAATTCGGAATATGTGAGGGCTTCTTAAGCTGATGATAGATGATAGCGAACAATTTCCCCCGGTGAGAAGCTTGGGATAGCCAAAGATGGATCCTGTGTTAGAATGGGAATTTGTCTGCAGCTTTCTTTTTTTATTTTTAATTTTAACACAAATGGTGGATGTTTTCGAGTTGCCCAAGTTCAGGTTCTGCAACTTCAGCATTCACATGCTACTAGTTGCAAGTTTTCACAACTCCCGAATCAGTCTTCGTTTGAACCGCTGCCCTTAGGCTCTCTTCGTATCATGTCTAATAGGCCTTGGACCACTTCAGACATCTGCGGCCTGAATTCTGGCTCCGACTGTGTATGGATTGCATACGAAGTTCAGAAAAATCAGTTGTTTGGAATGCAGGAAAGGAAACATGAACTGAGTCTCGATTGACCCCGTAAGAGTAACAAAAAATAGAATGCCAAC
Source organism: Trema orientale (assembly GCA_002914845.1). Classification (NCBI taxonomy): domain Eukaryota; kingdom Viridiplantae; phylum Streptophyta; class Magnoliopsida; order Rosales; family Cannabaceae; genus Trema; species Trema orientale. The sequence goes on from JXTC01000205.1 coordinate 322,154, forward strand.
ATGTTTTACTTGAACACATCGAGATATAATGTCGGCGCAATGTGGTAAGGATTTTGCAAGGTATCTTCCATTAAGAGAAGGATCGACCATGCTTAGCAATGCATCAATATCATGAAGCTGGGGGATCGCCCACCTGTCCAAAACCTGCTCTCCTCAATTCCGGTTCCTACATGTCCAGAATTGTGTACGAAGAAATAAAGTAACACGTTAAAATCAAAGGCAGAAGGCAAATAATGAAGGCATGATTGTTTGTCTCTTTTCTACCTGTCATGGGACTTGCAGCCCGTTAAAAGTTCTAGCATAACCACTCCAAAACTGTAAACATGACTCTGGGAAGTATAAATTCCTGACGTGAATTCTGGCGCTCCGTGACCATAAGCTGATAGCAGATGTCCTGAGCGCTGAGAATAAGCAAAGAGTTCTCAGAATCTATAGAAGTTTTGTGATTGCAGTCCATAAAGTCGTGAAACAATAAATTGCAAATCTGAAAAGTTAGTTGGCAGAAGGGGAGGAAGAAGAGGACCCAATTGTACGGGACACAAGATAAAGCAAAATGACTCATCTCCATTGTGCACAGAAGGATAGAACTAAAGTTTCTTATGTTTGAACAAGCTCTTCAAAACTACGTTCAGTTTGTTCAATGAATGGCATGTAAATGTGAAAAAACCAACCATGATCTGAGGGTGAAATCATCGTATAAATTAGTGAAGCTGTAATGGATCGTATACCAACTAAGGCAAGTGCTTTTTCCTTTTTGAAGGTATTAGATGTCCTTGTATTACTGAAAAATATGCAGAATACTGATTAACAAAGTTAGTTTTAAGACTCGAGTACAATTTCCAGAAACATTATCCAAAAAGCCTCAGTTCAAGGAGATTTACTTATTAAACACAACATAACACGGCAGTGGCGCCTTAAAATAAAGAGAAAACTATGGGGGCAATCCTATTGCTAGAAAGAGAAGAAGAAGATAGGTAGCAAATAGAGGAAGAAAGCGTAAGTAGGACAAGCCAAAACTTGAGCATTTTTTTTCCTATTACATATAGAGCAAGGACAAGGGGCCAATCTAGAGAAATGAACAGACTGAGAATCAGGGGCCAATCTGGAGAATTGAGCAGACGTAATGATCAGATAAAGAGCATCTGACTCGGACAACCTTAAGCCACGCGTAATCTTGGAGTAAGCACACCTTATGAGCTCATATGAGCATCCAAAATCAGTCTTTCCAAGGTGCAAAATAGTTATTTTCATTCTACTCGCTGCAGTTTCTCTTCCATACTTCACAAGCAACATCAATTCATTTTCTTAAGATTATTTGTCAATGACGATCATATGTCCACTTTTTGCATTCATGTTATAGAAAGTAGCTATTTAGTTATTTAATTATTTTATTAGGTGTTATTTAATTTTTAGCAACTAGTTTGACATTTTCTTTTACGATTTGTTTCTAGAACTCGTTAGTTTCCTAATTTTGCTTAAGAGCTTATCTATAAATAAGCTCCTCTATATTCATTACTTTAAGGACTTGATTAATGAAATACAATCTATTCTGAAATTCTCTTTCTAAATGTCATTATTTTCTCTAAAGTTCTCTCCTCTTCACTTAATTCTTCTCTTCTCTTCTTCCTAGATCTCTGTCTCTTCTTCCTCTTCTCTCTTCTAAATTCTCACTCTTGTTCTTACATCATTGTCCCTTCAAAAAAGGGTTTAGAAAGCCATCTCTTCATTGCACTCATTATCATGATATGCGCACTTGCGAATTGCAATCAAGACCAACAGGGAAATCAAATAAAACATTCTTAAAAAAGAAAAGTTGTATGCGGGAAAAAGGTTGAAAATGCAGGCTACGAGTTACCTGGCTTCCGCTAGCGGAACCTGATGATATTAAAGGAGCTAAACGACAATCAGAGACTCGCACAGAAAGGTCGTGATTGGTGGACTTGAAATTCATGTGTACAACAGGTGGCTCGCAGACCTCATGCAGATACCTTTGCACACGGAAACAAAGTTCCAGTAATCCAGATGGTGCATGTCTCAACAGATTTCATGCAACACAAGAAAAAAGACCTAAAGTTCAACTACTTTCTCTTAAGCGAGCACATCTATAATTATTGAAGGTATAAGAAACTTATAATAAACTGGTAGACAAACATACATACAAAACGGCAACGCTGAACTCATTTGCTCTTTGCACAAGAGTGAGAGATCAATAGAGATTGCATTGAAACTAATACTACCACTTTGATCAAATGTAAAGCAATCTGACCTTCATAGAAAGGTCAGTTGGGTTGTTGCACAAGCAGCAGCAGAAAGTTAATGGGTAACTGTAATCACGTTTTCAACCGCCTGAAGGGCATACAGACCCCTCTCACACGTTGATGCTCTCATGACAAGAAAACAAATGAAAGGAAAATGAGTAGATTCAGACATTGCGATTGCGAGTGTTACTTGCTCCAGGGTTCTTGCAGCTCCAAGTGCCTGTTTGATGCAGGAATTCTATGAAAGTTCCTTTTAGATTCATCATCTGTGAGCAGAGCGTACTGCAGTAACCATTACTGCAATATTCATATACAAGAAGTCTTTGACCATGTCTTTGCAGTAACCCATAAGCCCAACAACGTTGGCATGCCTGATTCTATCAATATTGTTCATGATTTCGATAAAATCATCGTCTTTCTGCAGACTAGAGGCTCTTTTGCCCAATTTCTTGACCGCAAGTAGCTGTTAAAGAATACCAAAAGATCAAGCCTCAAAAATCCAGTGTGTTGCATGCAAACAATTAATTTGCCAAGTGATTTTTGTTGTAACGGATAAGATTCTTTATTTCTTCTCAAGTATCTTATAAACCAGAAATCCACAGCTCCGAGATGTAAATGGAATCCTCAATACCTCTTGTTAAATTCCCTTGCTCTCTGGTTTTTGGGAAGAGGACGGCAGTTCATCGTCAGACAAACATCATACAGTGATGTAGAGTTCCCAAAGCATGAAGATAAACTCGTGAACAAGATCTGAGATGTAACAATGACATGATTTATTGTTGCTCCGATACATACATAAAGGATGAGGAAGAACTATTTTGAGGGATCAGATTGGCCTACAACTAGCGAGATTTAACAAGGACACACCAAGTTGGATCAACAAAATTGTATTCACTATTGGAATATTTGAAAAATTACACTTTATGTATGACTTGCACAAATTGCATACAGTTTTTAAAATATTATGGACTTTCAAGATCTGAAAAAGTCTCATCAAACTCATCTTCAGTTTCAGATCCATAATATTGCCCCGATTTAAGCGCAAATTTCATCTCCTGGCTAGCCAAATTGGCAAGGTCATGCCTATTTGCACTTCTGTAGGCATCTATTATAGCCTTGTATAAGGATTCACTCTGTTGAATTTCTTCACTTTTTAGTTGGCTGTAAATCCGCTTCACACCTTCTACCATTCCGGCTTTCCCATAACAACCAACCAGATTTATATACGTCACAACATCTGGTTCTATGTTTTCATCCTGCATTTTCAGGAACATGTTCAGGGCCTTGTCGATTAGCCCAGCAGCCCCATAAGCATATATCGCAACATTGTATGCTGAAGAGTCGAGATTCAAGTTTGCTTTTGTGAGTACTTCACAGAACTCTAGTGCCAAAGCATGCATGCCCACTATAGAGAAAACAGAGGTGATGATAGCTTGCCGAGAGTACGGTTTACCTTCCTCATAAGATGACTCGAGCTGTGTTACTGCTTCAATTGAAATACCTCCCTTCTTCAATACAGTAAATAGTACGTTAAAGGTCCAAAAATCCGGCAAGAGTTTCCGGGTAACCATTTCGTGCAATAGTTCACCACACTTGTGTAGCTGCCCACTGGTGGCATAGCACGCCATGACCATGGAAAATGAAGCACAGTCTTTAACTAAACCATTGTGCTTCATTTCCTCTGCTATTTGGATGGCATCATCGAGCATGCCTGTGCTTTTGTAAAGATTCATCATGGTCGAAAAGGAAACCTCATCCACCACACCCTTTTCTCTCAAATCTTCAAAAACCATTTTTGCTTCAGATACCATTCCAAGCTCTGCATAGAGATTGATCATACTGTTGGATGCAACAATATCAGGACCACCTTCAAAACCCTTCATCCTATCATAAAGCGCATTAGCTCCTTCCAAGCACCCCGCCTTTCCATAAGCCTTTATTAACGATGTCAAGATTATCTGATTTGCTGAAATCCCAGACTCTTCCATCTGGTGAAAAATCTTCAGTGCTTCTTCAACTTTGCCAGATTCTGCAAATCCATTGATCAAAGACCCATATACAACTTCATTCGGTTTTGCCCCTATCCTGAGCATTTTTTGGTACATATCCACTGCTTCAGAAAGCTGGCCAAGGCGAGCATAGCATGCAATAAGAGCGGAGAAGCTTAGACAATTAGGCTTAAAACCCATCTCCTGCATTTCACTTAGGAGGTCTATAGCTTGGTCCGCTGAGTCTCCTTTCGAGAACATTTGAATAAGAGAATTATAAGTGCAGTCATCAGGCCAAGTCCCATGATTTCTCATGCCCTTGAAGAGAGAGAAAGCTTTATCATAAAGCTTTGTCTTGCCATAAGCTTTTATCATAACATTATATTCAATGACACTCCATTTCCCTCCAACCGCATCTCTTTTCCGAAAGAACACTTGCTCCGCTTCAACCCAGAGTCCCTTTTCTGCGTATGCATCTATAATGGCTGCGTATGTTTTTGAGGAATACCCACCATCTTTGTGGCATTTTTCAAAAAATGACTTTGCCTGATCAAGCAGTCCATTTTCGACATACATCTTAATGACATCGGGAACAGAATGTTCATCTATCTGCACTCCAGAATTCTCCATATATTCAATCACAGTCCCCACATCTTGAACCATGTTTCTCTGACACAGTACATGAAGTACGGCTCTGTGAGTCACAGCATCTGGGTAAAGCCCCACCTCTCTGATCTTTCTATAGCACTCGAGGGCTCTGTCAATGTTGCCTACTTCAGCATACAAAGATAAAAAGATGTTATAAGTTTTTGTATCAGGAGATATTCTCCTTTCTTCCATCTTAGCAAGTAAAGCTTCTGCTTCCGACAAATGGCCGTGACTCCCACAAGTAAAGATCATGGTATTGAAAGTTATAGTATCCATTGCCACCCCAGATTTCAACATTTCTCCAAACACATTGGCAGCATCCTCAAGACGCCCTGCTTTCCCATACAAATCGATCAGAGTATTGTAAGTAGAAGTCAGCCGAGGCTTCTGAATCGAATTTTCAGCGTCCAATGAAGCAGAAATTTTGGGAGTGGGAATTCTGCCGCCGGTCCTGAAAAGCTCAGTCGACAAGAAATGCTTAAAACTGATGGGTTCGCAACCAGACCTATCAACAATGGAATCTAAATCAAGATCATCCAGCTCGATCCGCCCAAAGCACCAATCTTTGTAAAATCTATGTGCTCTATCATACTCTCCTCCATCCTTCAAGACCCGAACAACTGTATTCATAGTCACCTCATCCGGAAAAATTCCCCTTGCTCTCATGTGCTTAATCCACAAAAGAGCTTCTCTCACAAGACCTGCTTTCCCATAAACATCAACAAGCATCCCATACGTGTTATTCGTCGGCAGAACGCCGTTATTCGCCATATCAATCCAACAAAGCCTTAACTCATCCCATTTCTGCGCTCTACCTAGTGCCCGCAGCACAACATTATAGTGAATAACATTTGGTTCATACTCTCTTTGCGACTTAAACCACTCGAAAACCCGAATAACCCTTTCCCAGCTCCTCTGTTCTTTAAGAACCACAGTCTGTTCTTTCGGACTCAGATTCTCACCACATTCATTGAGAGTTTTCTCGACATCACTACTGGATTCCAAAGACCGTAAAATCGAAGGCAATACTCCTCCATACCTCTTCTTCTTACCATTAACTGAAGAAACTTTAGTGGGGAAAGCCAGTGTCTTCGAATGACACTGGAGCTTAAACCCCACAAAAACATTTGACCCTCTTGAATTCTGGTTCTGGGCATGTGAAATCCGAACAAACTCAAGTTTCTGGTGGTGAGTAGGTGAAGCATGAGCAAGAGAAGAGTGCTGTTGTCTCTTCGGTAAGGTGTGGTCATGGGGACTAAACCCAAGAAAAGCCCCAGCTGTGAAAGGGGTTTGGGGGTATTGAAGCTTACTTGGAGAAAAGACGTGAGTTTGCATTGAGCTATGGAGACCCTCTTGCCCAAATTCTCTGGAACTGGAAACGTGACAGTGAAGCATCATCGAGTCTCCTTGTCTGAGATTCAGGGTTTAATTAGGGTCTGCGAACCTGACTGCCAAAGGAAGAAGTTCGTTGTTAGTTTCTCATTCCCAGACTCGACCATTTCAATTTTTTTTTTTTTAATTAAATAAGTAAGCTAACTTCTCGCTCTCAGGTGGCACACACATGGATATAAGAATATGCATATGATATATTAATTATATATAAAATAAAAAGATTTTTTGGGCTTAGAACTTACAGCGAAGGGACTGACTTCGTCTTTTTCAAAGGGGTTAGTATCATAGTCTCTCACTCTCTGAAATCGGAAGACTAGGGTTTGCTCTGTAATTCTAGAGTGTGAGAGTGAGAGACTATGGAAACGCACGGTGTCGTATTACTTGTATCTTTCGTTTGTTTCCTGAGAAAATTGGAAGAGAAACAAAGGGATCCCCTAGGTGTACATATCCTTTAT
>JXTC01000205.1:341491-372016 GCA_002914845.1 Trema orientale
TCTTTATTTATTTTGATGAGACGAATGTAACACAACTTTTGACGTTCGATGAACTAAATTTAATATAAGTAATCATTAATATTAAATTAAATATAATATTTTATAAAACATTAAATTATGTTTTTATCTCTCTCTATATTTATATTGATGAGACGAATGCAGCACAATCATTTGTTCGATTCGATGAACTAAATTTATTATAAGATATCATTAATATTAAATTAAATACAATATTATATAATACATGTATATATTACAACCAATCATAGCAAAGAAAAATAATGATTGGACCAATCATATCATGAAAAAATTAGGATTTTTCTAAAAATTTTAAAATAGAATTGTGATCAAAGAAGCTATCAGAGTTTTGAGCTTCAGGCTTAATATATATATATATAGATAGAGTTTTGAGCTTCAGGCTTAATATATATATATATAGATAGATAGATAGATAGATAGATAGATATAGATTTCAAGAACAAAAAATTAAATAAATAAATAAAATACATTTCTGAGACCATTTATATTTATGAGCAGATTGTAATATGTTGGTCTTTTATTGGCCAAGTAAGTGTATAAGATAAGAGTGCCTAAAACCGACGGTAAATAAAAATATACTTTCCAATTTTTTTTATAGACATTGGATAACCTATTCTTTCTCTTGGAATTTTATAAACAATTTTTCCTTTACTAGTCTCTCAAAAATATAAGCCAATAGTAATAAATCGCCCTCCGATTGGCTAAGCCTTACAAGAAAGTATTTGATTTTGTTTTTGTTTTTTAGTTGAGATAACGCCGTCTATTAGCGTGGTATCCACGTCAAATAATCATCTTTATGCAATATATACACTATATTAGTTTTTACTCTCTTTATTTTTATGTAAAACCATAATCCCAAGTCAGAAAAGCCACTTTTTTTTAGGAGGAGAAAATTTGCTTTCTATCAAGTTTTAAAAAGAGGAAATAAAGTCTTGGAGTAAAAGAAAAAGAAATATGTTTCAAAAAAATAAAAAAGAAAAAGAAGAAAAAGAAAGAATTGACGGAATTTATCTTAAAAGGAAAGCGGTCTTTCTATATTTATTTAATCACTAAATTAACTAATTCCAACCTTACCTGTCATTTATCATGGAATCTATTGATAGCTGATATCCATTACCATTAGCCACCGACCAAAGCAACGGAAAACTCCTACTCTTAAGTCTTGCTGACGTCATTACTGTTTGAACTATTAATTTTTTATTTAAATTCTAAAATCGTTTACACACCAACTCATCACTATCTTCTTATCCATAAAGTTGTGAGATGCCCATGAGTCTCGAGGTCAAGTAAAAAGAAAAGAAATGAGAGGACTGTCTTCCTTTTGCCATCATGCTATTTTTTTATTTTTTTTTTGTCATACTCTTATGCACGTAATAGAAATTTTATTTTTCTTTTTTTTTAAAGGAAGAAATTTTATTTTCTTACATACATAATATATATAAGATGTTATCTATATTTAATATGGTATAACATGACATAATAATCTATGGTGGATTAGATAAAGGCTGAGGCTGACATGTTAGTTTCAAACATAATTCAGTTTGTTTGGTTTTTTGCTTTTTTTCTTTTTTCCCTTTCGAAAAATTTATTACATTTAGCTGTTTTGAAGACATTTAATATCAGTACATCTAGATCTAGCTAGTCATCTACATAGTCCAAAGATGGAGGAAAAAAAGACCTGTATTTTTTTCTAGGAAATTTATTTATCCCCCTGTTTTGATATCCTTAGGTAAAGTATTCTTAGCTTGGCACATACTCTAGTTTCTTGCCATAAATTGTTGGAAAATTTTACCAACTATGCAAAAGCAGAACAATAAAGTTAAAACCATAAATTCTATTGTACAAAGCTATAATAGAATATTAGCTCAAAAAAGAATAATAAGAAGAAGCTATGATAAAAGCTAGGAGCCTAAGCTGTAACCATTGGAGAAGATAACTGTATTTCTATTAGAATAAATGGAAAGAAATGATAGTGATGATTGCAAACGATGTAATGCGATCGCACTTGAACCATTAATTAGTACGAGACGTCTTAGGAGACAATTTAAAAAGAAATTAATTGGAAACTAGTTATCGAACAAAATGTTGAAAATTAAGTAGATGAGTAAAGATATATTATTAAAGGGACATATTTATGGTAATAAGAAATAAGAAGATATAGACTAATATGGAAAGCAACCATCTAACTGAACTTTAGCTACTAAGGAAGCTAATATAAGAGACTCTCGTCAAACATTTTGGATTATATCGTTTGCAACAAACCTAAGCACTAGCACTAAGCACTTACATGTGTCAACAATTCCAATCAATTACAAGCGGTTTCTTCCTTATCATGTGTATATATGTGTGTGTATATATATATGTGGTGGAGCCCTCGCCGACAATGGTTGTTATTCTTATGAGTGACACACAAGCTCAATTGTCTCCCAGTAAAAAAATTATTAAAAAGGCAACCGAAAAAAGTTAAGAGACTATAGTATCATGTTCATAAAACGGAGATTATTTTTTTTAGAATAAAAAAATAAATAATCAGTGATTTTCTACTGATTAATTGCTTAGTCTAATGTCAAGATTCATTGTGGAATAAGGTACGTTAATTTTTTATCTATATTTATATTATAAGGTAATATTTTTTCAAATAAGAATTTTGTATGCATATAAATAGATAACTTACACATCGAGTCTCACATCGTCTAGAGATAACATTATTGCTAGATAAGAAGTATTCGTAATTGTATGTGTGCATTTTGGGAAACCAATATATTAGTTTGTAAAATCAAAATGGACAATACCTCTACAAGATGCAAGTCCTAACAAATAATATCGGAACTTAGTCGTAAGACAATGTTATTATAAAATTCTCAAGAATTCTCAATAACGAAAGAATATTACTCACATTTTTTGAAAAATGTATAGTAAAAAGAGTCAAATAGGACAATATCTATTAATCAAGAGTGGTAATCAAATGTCTTTTTTTGACAATATGAAGTGTTATTTTTGCAAAATTTTTGAGCTTTTTATCTCTCTCTCTTTTTTTTTCTTTTTTTTTTCCTTATAGAGACGAGCTGTATTGGTTCTTTGAAATTGATTGGTTAACAGAATATATCTAGGGATGGCAATATAACCCATGGTTACGGGTATCCGTGGTTATCCGATCCGAACGGGAAGGGAAAAAACCGCTCAAGCGGGTAAAACGTCCGGGGCGGGGAATAACCGTACCGTTAATATGCGGGTATGGTGCGGGGACGGTATTAGCATAATCCGCACCGTACCCGCCCCGATAAATATTTACATAGAAAAATTATTATATATATAAATATCTATTTAGTTTTACACTATCTATATTCTTATATCTTTGGTAAAATAATGATTTTGGAGAGTCATACATACTTATATATTTAAACTTTAGAGTTTAAAAGTTATTAATATATTGTTGTGTTTAATATTTTGTTGATTATGAAAAGAATTTAGTATAATCATCTTAATTTTTTTCAATATTTTATTATTATCAATGGGTAATGGGTAACCACGGTTTTCCCCGTTATCCATTGGTTAATACCCGCACCGTCCCCGCATCCAAAAGAATGGTTAATGGGGCGAGTATGGTATTGTGATTGGCTTTCGGGGATGGGGATGGTAATTGAAAAACCGTCCCCGATCCGCCCCATTGCCATTCCTAAATATATCTAGTACCCCAAAGTAGGCATAATGATCAGACTTAACACAAGCCAATCAGGTGGGGGAGGCCATAAAGATGAAAAAGAGTTTTGGTGGGGTTAATTTAATTTATGTTATGTATGTTTATTATTTTTGGCTCTTAGTTTGGTGGGTATATTATTGTACCGTAGTTCTAGTACTATGGTCCAAGGAAAATACTAATATATCCATTTATAAAACTGACCCACCTTAAATAAGACGTAAGGGTCATAGGTTCCATCATTTTATGTTGAATATGAGAGACAAAATCCAGAAATGGAATGTCTAAACTGGCTTTTGGTCATGAGTATGGGCCTTATATATTGTCATCGTCACCTGTTCTTGTTATTCAAGTTCTCGTGGTCTCAATCAGTGCACTCACACATGGACAAATTAGAGACGTTAACGCAATACCATCAATAGGCCAAGTCATCCTCTTTTTCATAGCCAACTAAATAATCATTTGAGCTGAGTTAGAGAAACAGATAGATGTCCTCATATAATAATCCTAACAGGCACACCTAAACTTTTCACAAGTAGTCATTGTCTGGTTTGAAAAATAATATAATTTTGAATAAGACCAAGTAACACGATTGTTGTTAGAGAATTTGATTATAATGAATTTTCTAAGATTATATTAAAAAAATAATAATATAATGGTATCACATTGTTTTATAACAGGGTTACACTTGTAATCATAAAATTGTAACTTTTTTTATAACCAATTAATAATCACATATTATGTGACTTCTGTTACAAAATATTGTAATACTACTAGAAAAATTATTTTTCAAACACCCTTAAAAAATATTTTAATAGAAAATACTCTTAGTTAGATCCGTTTCTCGTATAATTCTCATATGACCGAAAAAAAAAAAAAAAGAAATGTCCCATATACTTATAGCTTTACATCATTATAATTAAGTTATATACATATGCATATTAACAGAACGGAGGCACTTGAGCCTCACCGGGGCTTAAGCCGAGCCTCACCGGGGCTTAAGCCCCCACTCCCTTTTATAATTTCTTTTAAAATGTCAAAAATATATATATATATATATATATATATATATATATATAATATTTTACCTTAAATTATATGCAAAGCCCTCACTCAAAAATTGAAAAAATAATATAAAGTAGTCTCCATAAATTGAAAAAAAATGAAGTTCTAACCCCATTAGAGAAAATTACTGGCTCTATCAATGCATGTTAAGTTCAATTAGACAAAAAAAAAATAGTCACATATGCAAGTTAAGGCACTCTCTTTCTCTTGCTTTTCAAAAATACTAAAAAGCCTTAAGATAACGTTCGAATCTAGAGCACTTAAAAGCTCACAAGTGTGAATGCAAGTTATATATATAAAAGTGCTTTCATTATTACAACATTGAAAATGCGATTTGCCAGTATCATAATCTTTGAGAGTATATAAAATATACAATGGACTATTGGGGGAAGGAGGTCCAAATTATTAGTCTACTGTGCCGCAGGCAAATAATGCAATTCCATTATCCATATACAATTCAACAGTTATATTTAAGGCCTCAGCTATAGATAGCTACTTTGCAAAATAAATATTCCTATTATTATTTGGTATTCAATTATGATTGACCAGCCAAGTTCTGCGTAATTATAACTGATCCATTATCATAGTCAAAAGATCCAACTTCACTTATTGTTTTATAATCATTATTATTTATAGAAAGATTAGTGATTGTTATTCCAACTTAAACGTTCAATATATCATTGAAGGTTTATGCACGGTTTCGTAATTAACATATAACTAGGCTTAATATGTGATCAGGATAATAATTTATGGTATAAGTAGAAGAAACCCGAAAAAACACAAAAAAAAAAAAAGAAAAGAAAAACTATAGAGGATATAGTTTATTCTGACAAGATTTCAATAATTTGTTTTACTTATCTTTATTTTGAATGGAACAATACAAATAAGTCCCTTAAAGAAAAATGCACCACTTCTATATTTGTAGGGAAAAGACTTTTTAGAAACTGAAAGCTGTAGTGCCATTTGTTGGGAATGGATGCAATACGAGATTGTTAACTGTAAGAAAAAAATAATAATAACAATAGAGGAAGTAACCAATGACCATATGAAAATAGTATTTTGCTTTTCGGCACCAAAAGTTGTTTTTTTTCCTAAGAGAAAAAGAAAAAAAAAAAAGAAAGAAAAATTGAATTTTACCTTTTAAATGTGATTGGCACTTAATAACTTACTACTGTGAATCAAAATCATACATCTCTAGAGCGGCACAGTAGTTGACTGGCTGCCAATATTTGTAGCTTTACAGTCCCAAACCCAAAAAAGCGTAAAAGTGAGTCAAAAGTGCTTGAGAACTCGAGCTAGAAAAAAGATGCATATTAAAGTGAGAAAGTGCAAACTGAGATGTGAGTAGGAGAGGAGCCTTGTCATGGAAAAGAAAAAAATTACATTATTAAAGTGAAAAATTAAAAGGTATAAATGCCATGTTTGCTAAATATTCTCTCTTAACTCTATTTATTTATTCATTTTTCTTTTTTTTTAAAATTAAAATGATTAAATTTGATAATTGGCGAATTGATTGCACTTGCACACAGGACTGTTTTTACCAGAGAATGATCACATCCCGTGAAACATGATACGCCAATAATAATATTCGCATAAATATTTTATTCAAGTTTAAAATGGATGGAGATGGACAGAGCTCCAGTTCAATACCTCAGCATATGCTAAAACTGGGATTCTGGGCTATTTTGTCCTAACAGACACTAATTTCGATGGCCCAAAGAAAGCCCATGAAAAGTTTCAATATGTTAAAAAGTAGTGAAAATTAGGCTTTGTATGGTGTTCTAAGAAAATGACATAAATAGGACTAATTTGGGCCAAAGTGACTTTTTTTGCGCATTTTTTTGAAAATAGCTTTCTTGGGAGTGTTAAGTATGTCTTGACCTATGGTCAAAAACTTCTTGACCATGAAAAAAATCCTAAATAATAGTCTTTTTTATGTTCAAGAAGTCCTTGATTATAAGTCACGATTTTCTTGATATTGCTAAAAATATCATTTTTTAAAAAATGAACAAAAAAGTCATTTTGACCCAAATTAGTCCTATCTATGTCGTTTTCTCTTTTTAGAAAAAAAAATTTTGAAAAATATAGTGGGTTATGTTTTATTTAGATCTAATACGGTTTTTATTAGAAAATGTAATTTTTTGTGGGTTTTTTTAAGATCTGATATGATTTCTATTAGAAAAATATCATTTTTTAAAAAATATTTAGAAAAGTACTATTTTTAAAATGGTAACTAGTAACCGTTAACCAGTTTTCAGAAACTGATAGCTAGTAACTAAAGGTATTTATAACTGGTATATAGTAACTGATAACTAGTTTTCAGAGAACTGGTAACTAGTAATCATTTTAAAAATGATATTTTTTAAAAAAAAAACTTTTAAAAAGTGATATTTTTCTAATAAAATAGTACGGAAAAAATTTGACCTTCGTATTTTTGTAATTCTTTTGGGTTTTTATAAGTAAAAGTGTTAGAAATCCTTAAAAGTAAGGGTAAGTGAATATTAGGCCTTTGTACAACATTTTTAGAAAAGAATTAAAAAAATACAGTAGGCTCAGTTTTTTCTAGATTTGGTACTGTATTTTTTAGAAAAATACCATTTTTTAAAAAGTTTTTAGAGAAATATAATTTTCTAAAATAGTAATTAGTAACCGGTAATCATTTTTCGAGCACTGGTAACTAGTAATCAAAAGGATTTAAAACTAGTATATAACTAGTAACCAGTAACCAATCTTCAGATACTAGTAACTAGTAATCATTTTAAAAATAGTATTTTTCTAAAAACTTTTTAAAAGGTGATATTTTTCTACAAAAAGCAGTACTAGAATTGGAAAAAAAAATATGACCCACCATAATTTTTGTAATTCTTTTTGTTTTTGTAGGTAAGAGTGTTAAAAACCCTAAGGCTAATGCGTATCATTAGAACCATCAAGAGGACTGAGCTGACCCATTAGCACAGTGGCACGGCATGATCATGTGGGCTGTGCTAGGCCAATGAATTAAGTACGATGGGCTAAGCGCAGTATGACACGTGTATAAGTATGGCATGACACAGCTCGGCACGGCACGATAAGCATGGCACGTTAGCACGTTAAACATATGTATTATTATCATTTTGTTTTTTCCTTTATACATGTCTTTTTAATTTTTTTTATACTTTAATTAGTACCTTAAGTGGAATTATTAGGTACGTTGTTAAAGATTAAAAGGATATATATATATGGAGGACTTCTCAATGGTTATAATTTTTTTGTGACCATGAATGGATACTAAAAAAAATAGTGATAGCATTAAATTTTTTTGATAGTAATAAATAGCATTAAATTTTGACAAAGAAAAAGGAGAAAAAATGAATGCAAATAATATACCACATAATATGGGAAAAAGATTTTACAAACTTAAAGTCAAACAATGATGAGGAAAATGAATTTAAGATTAAGTAGGTGCAATGCAAACTTAGTCAAGATAAAATTTTACATTACATTTACCTTTATTTTTTATATAAATTTGAATTATTTGAAAAAAAAATTGATAAAAAGAACACTAAAACTAATAAAATTTACTAAGTAGATGGACAATTTTCGGCCCAAAAAAACAAGCACGTTCAGGTATGTAGGCTAGTACGACATGTTAGAACAGGCCAATTGACCATTTCGGACTAGTAATTTTATACTATGGGCTGGTACAACATGGTACCACTTAAAAGTGGGCATGACATGGCATAGAAGCACATTTGTGCTGGCACATTTAACACTTCTGCATATCATAATCTAACAAACAACTAATGGATAGAATTCTAGTTCAACGTGATAAGTAGATTAGGAGTTCTTTCTTTCTTTTTCTTTTTCTTTTTCACCAATTGCTATTATATACATATATATATATTCTCTCTCACTTCAATATTTATGAATTTCTTTACTCTTTTTTTTTTTCTTTTTATTGACTTCTTAGAGTAAGGAAATAGAGATAAAAAACTAAAAGAACACCATGTATTTGTAATTGGATAAAATTCAATTTTTAGTTCCAATTCTCATTGTCCTCGGTCATTTAGTTGCAAAAGTGGGCTATTTCTAAGAGCATAAGCAACTACGTTTAATAGAGGGAAAATAGAGAAGAAATAAATAGTAGGGAGAATGAAAAAATAAGTCGTTTATTTATTTATTTATTTATTGATAATGGGAGATGATATATTGAAAAATGGACCCATGACTCAACCTAGGACAACATTAGGAGTTAGAGGACTAATAATACAAATTGATAACATTTCGACAGAGAGAAAGTAGGAATCTAATAATTACCAAAAATTAAAGAGCAATGAGCCCATGTCGTTATAATATGGGCAAAGTAGATAGACATTCTAGGAAAAGCTGAGATACTCCAAATAAGGTGTGGCCTTTGTTAGCTCAATATTAATAATCCAAAAGAGATGGTGAATTGGGTTTTAAAATTTTTTATAAAAATTTTCAACTATGTAAATCATAAACCACTATTTTAAAATTTTGAAATTAATGAACAATAATACCAAGCATATAGCAATAATATCAATTATATTAAACATACTATATATAAAACAACCAATCAAATAGCTTATAATAAAGTAAAGAGTGTAGAGATAGAGGAAATATAAATTCGATTTTTAAGAAGTTCGACAAACGCGACAATTTGTCCACTTCCTCGCCTCTTGGCAACTTACTTTGATCTTTCCACTAATCATATCAATATTGTGGGCTTGACTTACCTTTTTACAAATAGAGTGAATTCTTCTTAAGGCTCACCCAGATCTTTATAATAGTCTCAACTCTGGTTCTATCATGCCTAATCTCGAATTACTTAGACTTCAGTTCCAACCTAACCTATATGGATTGTTTAGACAATAGTGCTAACCTCACTAACTCACGAGTTGTTTAGACTCCAGTAATAACTTCACATATACAAAAGTTGTTTATGACTTCAATGCCAATCTCACCTCAACTCAAATAGTTTTTCAATAAATGATAGTGAATACACTTAAGAACTCCCCTCCCAAATGTAATGAATACAATTTTGGCTTAGAAGATTTGAGAACAATGCACAATGAATGCTCTAAGATTGACTCAATATGATTTGAAAGTTAATTCAATGCAAAAATAGGCTTTTGCACTTTGAAAATAGTTAGACAATAATTTAGGTTCGTGCAATCTCTTTTGCAAGTTTTAAAATAGTTTCTATTTATAAGTGTGTAAAAACTAGCCATTTATGACTGTTTGACATAGTTTTTGTTATTTTCGGCCGACGAAAAATACTTTTTCGATCGACCGCCAAACTAATCATTGGAAGTGCAGCTGTAACGATCATATTTCAACGGTCATTTTTTTCCAGTTGGAGTTTTTGGTCGACTGGAAATTCTGGTCTAGCAGCTTTTTGACCATTTTTTAGATTCTGACAGTATTTGGTGTTTTTCAAAATCTGATTTCTAAATTTGTTTTAAATACTTTAAAAACATTAAAAATTAATTTGAAAGAATATTTTAGCTATTACAAACTTGTTTTAGTTTCACAAAGGTATTTAACAATAATTTAGAAAGTGCTAATTCCAAAACATATTTTAGTTTGTAAATAGAAAATTTTTTTTTAGCCAATATCAAATAATCATGATTTCAAATATATAACTTATTTAAACTTAAGAAATAATGTATTAAAAAATATTTTTTCCATTTAAAGAAATCATTAATTTCTATTTTCAAACTTCTAAAATAAAATAACTATTTTAAGATTAAGATAATTTGAAAACTCTTTTGAAAGTATGAGCCAATATAAAGAGAATGTATGTAAAATAAACTAAATAAAATACAAGACTAAGTATAAAATATACCATATCTAAGCATATTTTTGTATCTTGATTGTCTATCTTCAAGCTTAATTTCTTGATCAACTTGAGTTAGAATTTTAAAACCATTTCACTAGACATGCAAGAAACATTAGTATTAAATCAAATGTTTGTTATCTTCAAAATAAGAGTGAATAAGATTGAAACCTTAATATCTCAACAATATCCCCCTTTTTGATGATAACAAACATTGATTTATGAGATAGAATGAAATATGCAATAAGGATTTGAAAATATGAAATTTTACAAATAATAGTGAATAAGATTGAAATCTTAATATCTTAACAATCTCCCCTTTTTTGATGATAACAAACATTAATTTATGAGATAGAAAGAAATATGCAATAAGGATTTGAAAATATGAAAATTTACAAATTTACCTTTTATTCTTATCATATTTTAATCTCTATCTCAAAACATACCTGACAAATAAAACGGAGTTGCTGTCATCTTTTAACTCAATTAAGCATCATAAGCATATTATGAGAAAATTAAAAATGTGTGCCTAAACAAAGTTCCTCTCTTAAAATATGCATACTCATAAATGGATTTTTTTCTTTTCATATTCATAAATCATCATTCTTCTCTATCTTTTAATATCATTTAAAAGATAGAAACAATTTTCAAACTAGATATTTTATAAGAACCAATCTATTCCTTTGAAATAATATTATCCCCAAATTAATTCACTATATTACTCTCTCATTTGAATTCATAACAAAAGTATGTGAAAGAGCAATATACAAACAGTTTTTTTCCAATGTGAAAAATAATATGACAAGTTAAGAAATAAGGAGATACGGAGGAATCAAGAATTAAAGAATTTTCAAAACAAGTAGAACAATATCAAACACAAGATTAAACAATAATATGATGACAAAGTAAAAACAAGAGTTTTCTTTTTAATTTTTGGCTAAACTTTCTCTATTGATAATAAGTATGATAACTATAGCATATTCAAAATAGAGAAGTTCGTCAAATCAATATCATAAAAGCTCTAAATCTTAATATTTCACTTGTTGAAAATATATTTCTCCAAATATAATCAACCATAAAGTATAACGGAGAAATCCAAAGTCATTCTAGTATAATAGTAAAATAATTTATCTTTCTTCATTTTCATCTAACTATAGAGAGTATATCAATAAGGAGTCATTCAAAAGAGATATGACTATTTAGCACAAACAAATCATAAATATGCTCCATCTCAATATATGAATCATGATCAAAATGTAAATAACTAAAGTAAGAAAAGATCAATCATATATGAGAGATATCAATGCAAAAAAAAAAAAAAAGAAAATTATAGACACGACATAAGCTAAGGAAAACATTCAAGACAAGACTCATTAGATCATGAAATCTTATTATAGCGTCTAAACTATCATTGAAGCTCAAAGAATGTCAATTCAAGTCTTGAAAGCTAATGAGAACCTTATATGTGATATTCTTAAAAAGCTTGTTCTCATAAAGTTATAGGATAAAAAATCATGCGCAAATATTCAAAATAACAAAGTTTATAATTATTGGATTCAAGCAAGATGTCATTTTAAATACTTAAATCAACTCCTATATACGCATAAAATATATCTCCAAATAGAAATTCAATTAATGCACACAGGGTTTATCATAATAAATATTAAGCATTTACACAAAATAAGAAATTGAGCAATATCCATTGTGTAATCATTTTGAACCATATATGAGCATTTAAATAGGCACGAAAAAAAGAAAAAAAAAACTTTAAGTAGGCGTAGAAATCCGAAGAATCGGTCGACCAAAAATGTATTTTCAGTTTGCCTATTCTGACAGAGAGAATGAGAAATCTAAAGCACTTTTTTGGTTAGCTGGCCAGATTTTCGGTCGATTGAAAATCTCCTTTTAGCTATTTTTTGAGAATTTTCGAGAAAATAATGAGAAAAGTAACCAAAATAAGAATAAAATATAAAAAAAAATTATCATTTTAATAAGTATGGAATCATTTTTGAAGACTTGAGCAAAATATAAAAAAAATTTAAACAAACAACTCAAGATAATTCATCATAATCAACTATGCCAAGTTTTTTTTTGTTTCGGTGTCTTCATAAGCTTTAAACGCTTGAGCTCAAATTTTTAAAAAAAATATATTTTGATTCGTTGATAGAGATTCCATCCTTCTAAAAGTTCTTCGTCTTGGGAAAATTAGATGATACACGGTTTTTATTTTTATTTTTTAAGAATTGCACAGATGCTGCACTTTCTGTTATTTTCATGCGGTCATTTTCAGAAAAATGACATTTCCTCGAAGGCCCAAAGAAAGCCCAGAAAAAGGCTGGATGAGGCCCATCATAATCTGAAAAACGATTCAATGATCCAAAATTGTCTGGTCCAACCAACCAACCAACCAACCAACCAAACCAACATCATCTTCTTCCTCGTCTGAACCTCTCTTTGTTTCTTTCTAAGGTACTCATCTCAGAGACGAAGAGAGAGAAACCATGAACTACAGGTTCACAACCCTAGGCCGAACCCTGAAATCGACCTCAACGAAGCTCTTCTCTTCCTCCACCCAAACTCCGTCCACCGCTTCCCAATTCCCACAAACCCTAGCGGGGCTCCGAGCCCGTTTGGCCTCCGAATCCCCAACTCTCTCCGACTTCGTCGAAGACCTCAAGTCCAACAATGCCCCCTATTCCGTCGAGGTTGGGACGAAGAAGAACCCTCTTCCCAAGCCCAAATGGATGAAGGAGTCCGTCCCCGGAGGCCAGAAGTACGTCCAGATTAAGAAGAAGCTCAGGGAGTTGAACCTCCATACCGTCTGCGAGGAAGCTCGATGCCCCAATCTCGGGGAGTGTTGGTCCGGCGGCGAGACCGGTACTGCCACCGCCACGATCATGATTCTCGGCGATACTTGCACTCGGGGTTGCAGGCGAGTTTTTTTTTGACCCTCGGAATTTCGTTTTGGGTTTGCGCTTAAAGGGGGTTTTGGGGTTTAATGTGATTGAATTTGCTTAAAGGTTTTGCAATGTGAAGACGTCGAGGACGCCGCCCCCGCCGGATCCTAATGAGCCCACCAATGTGGCGGAGGCGATTGCGTCGTGGGGTTTGGATTATGTGGTGATCACTAGTGTGGACCGGGATGATTTGCCTGATCAGGGGAGTGGTCATTTTGCCGAGACAGTCCAGAAATTGAAGGAACTGAAACCGAATATGCTCATTGAGGCATTGGGTATGAATTGTTTCCATTCTTTATGGTGTTGTCGAATTTTTAATGTATTCATGTCGTGGTCAGTGCCTGAAGCCGAAATTTTTCATGTATATCGTTTACATTTTGAGCCTTAGTATTGCGGTTAGGTTAGAAATTTGAGCATAGAATTATTGAATATATGAGTGCATATGACCAATGTTTGCTATTGGCTTAGTGTAAATTACCTGCCTCGGTGATCCATGACTTGGTTGGTTTTTAAAAAAAAATTTTGGGTGTCTTTAAATTGTAATCGTTTGCATAGTTGGGCCTTAGAGGAGTGAGAGGAAGGCCACAGAATGCAATTTAGTTTCTACTAGATTAAATCGCTGTTGAACACAGATAATCATGTGTATCATTGTATGCAACTCTGTAGGCATATGGTTTGGACTAGTCCAGCATATAATCTCCTAGTTGATTCACGTTTATCCTTTCCGGTCTGGCCATTTCCGTTTGTAATCTAGTTCTGCTTTTTTGTGTTGCGTAGTTCCTGATTTTCGAGGAGACCCCGGTTGTGTCGAGAAAATTGCAAGTTCTGGGCTAGACGTGTTTGCTCACAATATTGAAACAGTTGAGGAGCTTCAGAGTGCAGTGCGGGATCATCGTGCGAATTTTAAGCAGTCTCTAGAAGTTCTAATGATGGCTAAAGACCATGCTCCTACTGGAACGCTTACGAAGACTTCAATTATGTTAGGCTGTGGCGAAACACCTGATCAGGTTGTGAAGACGATGGAGAAGGTGAGAGCCGCAGGTGTTGATGTGATGACATTTGGTCAATATATGCGACCTTCCAAGCGCCATATGCCTGTTTCTGAGTACATTACCCCTGAGGCTTTTGAGAAGTATCGCATTCTTGGCATGGATATGGTATGGCAGTGACTTAATCCTTCTTATTTCTAACAATCCCGTTTATGCTCTAGGTTTTATAGGTTACATGCAACAACAATTTTTTTTTACTTATCGTTTTCTCATTGTTTATTTGATTTACTTCTTTGGTAACGGTAGTTTATTATCATTGGGAACACAGTCTGCAGCTCCTACTAAATTTGTTTTGTTTATTATTGTATACGTCATTTTTGACTGGCTCATTCTGGCTTTGCTAACAGTAGTTCCACAATCTCTGCGTCGTCATTTGAGAATATCTTTATGCATATGCGCCGTAGACCCTATACATATATCTCTCTCCAGTCTTATTGCGGCTGCAGCTGACAGTTGATGAGTTTTCTAATGAGTGTTAGTGTATTACCCCAAACAAAGTTGCATAGTTGTTTTCTGAACAACTCTGGCGTTTCGATGCTCCTGCATTGTCAAATGTTTCAAGTAGTTGACGTCTAGTCATTGTGTGGATAATGCAATTACTTTTTCAAATTTCTAGTTCTCAACGTTCTTACTCAACTTTTATGGTGATGCGTGTCTTGGTTTCTCACTTAATTACTTTTTTAATTTTTTAGTTTTCTACGTTGTTACTTAAATTTTGTGGTGATGCATGTCTTGCTTTCTCCGTTTGTCATGATTCAAGGAATTAGGATAGTAATTTACAACGTGGCAGCATCATGCAGGGCTTAATCAATGTTCAACTATTAGCGACTTTTTAATCGAATGCTTTAATAATATCCCTAGTACCTACAAAGTGGCCACTAATGAAATTGTTGCATGCATCAAAACTACTAAACCCCATCCATCAAAACCACCTCGTTGTTTTTTGTTGATTCTCAGATTAGTAACTTTAGTTTGTTGATGGAACAGGGATTTCGTTATGTGGCTTCTGGTCCCATGGTCAGGTCATCATACAAGGCAGGTGAATTCTACATCAAATCGATGATAGAATCGGATCGGGCTGGATCATCTCCTCAGCTTTCTGTCGAGTGATGAATAGGTTTCCCCCCCTTTTTCCACCCTCTTGTACTTAATTTTTTTTTTGGTACTAATTCATAAATTTGCCCCCTTGGTCTATATTTGTACAACCAATGTTTAAAACAGGCTCAAGGTTACACATGGGCTTTTCATTGTACAACTTACCGAGTTAATAATTATTCGTGATGTTGTCATTCATATGCTTGCAAATATCCTATTCAATAATCGTTCTTGTTTAATTTTTAAACTTATATAGCACTAGAAAAGTTGTGAAGCTGGAGTTTAAGAAGCTGCCTTGCCAATGGATAATACCCTCTACAATCCAAACTTGGCCCCTCTTAAAGTGGAATTTAGTAAGTATTTTTGATGGCAGTGGTCCACTCTGAATAAAGATTCCTTACATTTGATATGATCTTCCTCTTCTATTTGAAAAGCCAAAATCATATTCCTCTCCCGGCTAGATTTCCTTCGACATCATCTCTGGCACGTTAACGTTGTCATGATTTTGGTACCTGTAGGTGGCTGACGATAGTTTAGGCAGATGGGCTGAGGGCCCCTCTCAAACCATCCATAATTACTGGTTCTAGTTCTAGACTTAGTACTTTATGAGGGCAATACATGTCGCATTAAATTCTATTCTCGAAATAACGAGGTCTAAAGTGGTTCACAAGCATCGTGGCAAATTCGTAGTATTTGTGCACTTGATAATCAATTATTGTTGATCAATGTGGGTCTTATGAATGATTACTATGTGTTAAACTAAACGAGGTTTACACTGATTAATGGTTAAGAAATGAAAATGACGATCATCTTTGGCGGAAAATTCAAGTTGGTAACTCATAACACAATCACTTCTTCTTTCCTTTTGGCTAAAGTATAAATACAATCGTTCATTCACAAAGTAACAGTGCATTGCATTCATCACAGTTGTTAGTAATATAATTCCCTGCCCAACTAAGTACAATTAACTACTGAAATTATAGTGGCACCAATAATTATGTTGTGTTTTCCACTTTTGCTTTCGGACAATTAAGGACTCATTGGGATTAGGTGGATCGGCCACTTTCCCCACAAGTGATTAATCTTTATCGCATCATCTTGGCTGGAAATCAAACTTTCTTTCTTTGTTTACTGATCTTCTCCCATCATAGTTCATAACGCATCTAAGTTGTTTACCCATTCATCTATAATTTGTGGAACTTTTGGCAGCTAATTTTCTCATTCCACAAATTCCAGCGAGTAAATTTTGTTTGTGAAACACCGAAGTTAAATTCGATTGAACAAGCCATATCTCTCTCTTTTATTATTATTATTATTTTTTATAATAATGCCATATCAATTCGAATGAGAATGTAATGGAAGATTCTACCAAAATGTATTATTTATAGAAAAGGCCCCCAATTTTTTTTGTCCTTTAAAAAAGATTTAATTATTTTTCCCTCCTTTGGGGTGCAAAAAATAGGGTCTCGTACTCGAGAATCCCTGTACACCTATCTTCAAATGTCATAAAATAATATTTATGAAAGTCCTATCCACGATTCAAAATATTCACATTCATTAGTGTCCAAACACAATCACAATCCTTAATCATCCTGAAAACCCACATAATCATATGTAATTTATGTTATTCCCACGCCAGTTCATGTTTAATATCACTTTTCCTTTCTTCATTAGAAAATAAACATTCTTTTATCTCAAAATTTTCTTTAAAAAAAAGTACTTTTCCACAGCAACAAACGAAAAAAAAAGAGAAAAGAGAAACGAGAAAAAAGAAAAATAGTATTGGTCTGCGTTTATAAGAATGAGATTGGCTCTGTGGCTTACCTCAAGGTCAACTAAATTCGCAATTTGTACCAAGCAGAGCGGACCAGAGTTAGTAGAGTAGTAGTGTTAGTCCCCAAAATAGCATCAACATCTCCGCCTTAACCAAACCTCTCTGCCTCTCCCTCTCTCTCTCTCTCTCTCTCTCTCTCTCTGTGGCCACTCACCTCCCTCCTCTGCTATCTATTTTCTATTCTATCCACATTTTTATGACCGTTGGGATTCAAAAATCTCCAACTCACTCGCCATGAAATTTCACCTCAAAACTCTCTGAAACATTCCACAATTCCAAAACCCCTAAAACCCCAAAATGGGATGTTGTCTTAGCTCGAACAAGCCACCCCAGAAAGAACCAAATCTGCCAAATGTGCCCATTAATCACCACCATATTCGCCGGAGTACTCCGTCGCCGGAAATGGAACCGACCCTCGTCAGCAAAACCCATGTCACGACTCCACACCCGCCGGTTGTTGAAGAAGAGACCGTCAAGGAGGTCCTCTCCGAAATCCCCGTTTCGAAATCCCCAACACCCGAAACGTTTTCAGAGAAGATTACTCACTTCCCTGTGAAGCAGCTCGAGCCAGAGGTCAAAGAGGTCTCCGAGGCTTCTCAAGTTACAGAGGCGTGTGAAGTCAGTGAGAGCTTCTCGTACTTGTCAACAACAACGACGACGACGACTGTTACAGAGGTTAGAGAAGAAGAGGAGGCGATTAGTAAGCGAAAGAGGGAAGTGGGTCCGAGAGTGACAAACGGGTCGTCGGGTATTACTCGCCGGAAGCGTCCCAACTGCGGCGGAGAGCTCGCCGGACGGAGAGGAAGAGGACCCATTTCTCCGGCGAGTAGACCCGAGCGGTCGGCGGAGAAGAGGAACAGAGTTGAGAGCAAGTCCGTTCGGGGGAGGGAATCGGGTCAGGTAAGGACCACGCAACGGAGTGGTGGGTACACCGGTATTACCCGGCGAGATATTGGCGAGGTATCGTCCCGACGGTCTAGGTCACCGGCTCCCCGGAATACCTGTGGAGCGAGTCGGGGCGGGCTTGGGAGAAACACGTCGAAGGGGACAGGACGAGCCGGTGGCAGGTCATTGGGTGGGGATGGTGAGAGTCAGAGTAAGAGTCAGAGCAATGGGGGTAAGGAGGAGGATCAAAACGACGTCGGGTCTTCGCAGCTGGGGAATAATGAGTCTTTGGAGAATCCTCTTGTTGCATTGGAGTGTTTTATCTTTGTCTAATTGCTTTTGGTTTTTGCCATTTTGTGAAAAGTGTTTTATTTTTTCTTATTTCTTGAAAGCGATTATTATAAAAGCACTCTTCTTCTTCCTCACCATAACTCAAACGAGCTAAATACAAAGCTATGCAAGATTTGATTGCTTAAAAGGTCAAAAACAAAACTCTTGTGCAAAGCAGTCTTCTTTGCTAAAATTATGTCAATCCTTGTAAAAATGAATGGCTATGGTGGACTGTTGTTCCTAATGCTTTCCTTTTGGAAAGGTTTGTAAATTTGACTGCGATTGTAAAAATGTGTATTGCCTCCTGTTTGTAACAAAGAATATTTTTTTGAAGAACATGGTAAGAAAAGGAGGAGAATTTCAAAGTTTGTTTCCTTCTTTTTTCAGGGAAAGTAAAGAGTTTAGCATTGAGATAGTAATATGATGGTCTAGGGATATGTAAATGTATATGTGAACCTCGAATTGGAATCTTATCTTCTTTTTTTGGGATGGTGAGGAGGACTTGGGAGTTGAGACAGAGACTTGTTTCCTTTTCTCTTCATTGGTGTTGGTGTAAATTTTATGCATACAAAGACTCGTTTGTCTTGCCATTGTCTACGAGTGGTCAGGAACAGCGGGTGCAAAATAGTACAACAAGTAACTTTGCAGGAAATTTCCTGTCATGTTACTATGCACCCGTTTGCTCAATATTGAGTTTTGTAAAATGGAGGCCTTTCTTCGTCTACTCTTCTTATTAAATCCGTATACTCTACCTTTGAACAGAGTGGTTACTCCTCAGTCCTCACTCTGCTTCCACTCCCTTACTCCCTTACTTGGCTCTAGTCTTTGCTTATTGGATAAGACTATTTGGGCTTCGTTTTCTTTTTTTTAGGAGTATGTTGATATAATTGCTTTTTTAGGACCAAAAGTTAGGAGTAAATTGAGAGAGAAAAATCCGACTTCCAAAATTGTCCTTGATAAAAAATGAGAAAATGGTAGGTGGGAGCATTAAATGATTGTCATTTCATTTTGTCTCATTCTCTCTTCTTTTTCTTCTATTTTCGTTATCTCTTTATCTTTCTCTCACTTCTTATTCTTGGTTTTCTCTTCAAAACTAGAGCTTGGTTTATCTTTCTCTCACTTCTTCTTCTTGGTTTTCTCTCCAAAACCAGAGCTTAGTTTCTCATGAAGAATGTGATGAATACGATTAATCTCTCAGTCTCATGAGGAATTTGAAAGCTTCTTTATTCTTGTTCTCTCTCTCCACCTCTCTCTCTTTCTCTCTTTATTAATAGCTCTTTTACTATTTAATTATAAAAAACTTAGTTGGAAAAAAATTCGGCATTAATAGGTGGAGAGTTTTTTAAATTTTGATGGTAAATAAATTAAGTTTTGTTTAAAAATGGTTTAATGAAGGAGGACCATAATACTAATCTGGGCAATAACATGCTAAAAATTTCATATTTTAGTTTATTCATAATCTTCTTATTATCTTGTAGATCTCGTTGGTTTAAAAATCCTCTTGACCTTTAGTCAATATGAAATTGACCTTTGAGGTCAATTTAATCTTGACCTATGTTCAAAAATATTTGACTAGTACTTTATCATTTTGAAGTCATTCTCCTTCATTCATTAAATGTATTAACTTATGTATCATAAAAGATATTATTCTATCTTAGGATACGGTTTTTGAGATATTTTGTGAATGTAAAAATTGCTCTTCTTACCAATAAGACCTCTTTGTGTGGAGTTCATTTAATTCAAACTTAGTTACAATAATTTCTGAAATTACAGTCTAAAATAAATCCCAACAACTAGATCAGTGCTAATATGAAAATTTAAACTATTTTTTACCTATGATCAGGATGTTCTTAACTTTTCA
Organism: Trema orientale; assembly: GCA_002914845.1. Lineage (NCBI taxonomy): Eukaryota > Viridiplantae > Streptophyta > Magnoliopsida > Rosales > Cannabaceae > Trema > Trema orientale. Next base: position 362,143 of record JXTC01000205.1, read on the forward strand.
TCAGGAAGTTATTGACTTAGGGTCAAAAAGTTCCTGATACAAGGTCAAGAAGTCATTGACTTGGGGTTAAGAACTTCCAGACCATAAGTGATGAATTTCTTGACCTAGTTCTTGTTTTAGGATCAAGAAGTTATTAGCTTGGAGTTAAACTTTTCATAAATTCAAGTTAAGAAATCCTAACTTGAGATCAAAAAATTATTAATTTTTGGTCAAGAAGTTATTGACTTGGGGTCAAGATGTTCTTGACTTGAGATAAAAAATGTATTGACTTAAGGAAAAAAATGCTTGACTTGAGTCAACAACATTTTCAGTAGGGATAATAAAGTATTATATGAAACTTGATCACGATGTTGTATGTGATGTATTTTTAAATTTATAAATTGAAATTTATTAAACCTATGTCAGGATTTTCTTATCTGAGATCAAAAAGTTTGTTATATTTTATTTTCTAATTCATTAATTAGGTCAAGAACGTATTGACTCCCATATCAAGAATTTCTTGAGTGGAGTCACAATCTTCTTAATCTAAAAATTGAATACAATTTTATATGCTTATCAATTTAAGAAGTTCTTGATCACAGGTCAAGTAATACATGCCTTGAAGTCAAGATATTCTTAATCTAAAGTCCAGATAGACCGACACAGAGTCAAGTTTTTCTTGATCTAGAGTTAAGATAGCACTGACATAGAGTCATGTTTTTCTTGACCTAGAGCAATAAATAATATCTTTATCAAATGCATTGAATTTTACCGAAATATCTACTGAATAGATGACTTTTGGCAAAATGATAGTCATCGAATATACTAAAAAATATAAGTGAAAACTAAATATTGTTCACCAACCACAGAAACCACAAGAAAAAAAAAAAGAAAAAAAATAATTGTTTGAACCATAATCAAAATAAAGCATTGTCTTTGCATTCCTAAATTGAGTCACTCCTATCGGTCAGTTTCGATATAGTCCTCATATTTCTGTAATCCATGATAACATAACTCGCAAGCAAGCTTATGACGCAATTTGCTTGTCAGATATTAAGAACTCAACATACTTGATAACAAATATATCACAGTCTCTGTTGAATAATAGCAAAATATCAAGTTAAATAAAATAATAACATCAAGTGAGGGTCAAGTGGACCTTGACCCAAGATCAAGGAGTACTTGTCCTAAGAAATCAAGAGTTCTTGACATCAACTAGAGAAATTCAAATAAACAGGAGGTTAAGTACCTTTTGACCTAATAGTCAAGGGCTTCTTGACGGGGAGGTCATGGAGCTCTTAACCTGAGGCCAAGAAGCACTTGACAAGAATCAAGAAAATTTTGACCAGGGTCAAGAAACGCGTAGTTCAAGTCAGAGCTAAGAAGATCTTAACTCGAGCAAATAAGCTCTTGACCAGAGCCAAGAGCTTCTTGGCTCAGGTCCATAACTTCTGGACTTAGATCAAGAGAAACTTGACCCGAGTCAAGAACTTTTTGACCTCAGGTCAGAATATTCTTGATTCCATCAGAACATTCAATCTCTGAAACATTCAGTCCATTCGATGATATCAAGATAGTTTTTTTTTCCTAATATGCAATGTTAAAAAATAAGGATTTTCGCATAAATATAAAAACCGAACCTTTGTTTCCTTATACGTAGCTTATACCGCACTTTTGCCTTTGAAATCGGCTAGGTTTTGCTCGGGGATAATGGGTTTCGGTACTAGAGTCTTTGCCGGAGACTTTGATGGGGACGCTGATGACATGCCTGCAGTTTTTGAAGAGAGCTTCTTAGCTTCGGTTTCGACGGGTTTTCACCATTATCAGATTTGTTGGATTCGTTAAAGAAAAGAGAAAAACTTCTTGGCAAAAATGGGTATGGCATTTTCGAGTTTAAATTGAGGTGGTCTTTGGGTGGTTTTTGAATTTGAATTTATGAGGTTTTTTCTTCCAATTTCAGAGAGAAAGGAGAGAAAATGGTGAAATGGAGAGAGAGAAAAGAAAATGGAGACTTACGGGTTTTATGGGAAAGTGTGTGGTGCATGTCAAATTTGGTGATGTCATGTCAGAAAATGGCTAGAGTTAAAGAAGGGGCATTACTGTATTTCACACCATGTGGGTCCTATTTTTCAGTCCTAAAAAAATTTATTGAAAAAGATAGTCTTAAAAATGACATTTTGACCCAATTTAGTCCTATGCATGTCCTTTTCTCTATTCCCTTCTTTTCTTGGGCTGATGGGCCCATATCCATATTAGACACATCTTCAATTTTGTTGGCCTAAAGTAGTAGGGTATGGTAAACATGGGCCAAGTCGTTAGGCCTAGGTTCAGGAGATAACGGAGAGATACTAAAGCCCATTTTGGAACTTACTTTACTCATAAACTGCTCTAATGCTTGTTTGGGAAATGGACGAAAATAGAACGACTTTTCATAGTGATATTTTTTAACGAGTGTTTTTGTCTAGGAGTAATTGTTACTATGAATTTTATGAACGTCATAGCAGTTGATTTACTAGACATAGTAACAAGTATTCTTCATGTTTACTAATCGTATGGAAAAGAATCGAAAGGAAAAATGGTTTAAAAATGAACGAAAACTGAATTAAAATTTGAGATGTCTCTTCCCAATTTAACTTAGTATATGAGGGGTAAACCAAAATTTGTTCTCTAAATGTGTACGTAAACACATAAATAGATGGAAAATGGGAGCAACTCTCTTATTCCCTGCCCCATTAGATCATTACATATTAGTAAACATGACTTTATAAAAGTCCTAGAAACCCTCACAAAAATATCGTATTCAAAAAGTGCCACAAAAAAAATAATTTTGGAATAAAATAGTTTCTAGTTATGTCCATTTTCCCTGTCGTTCAATAGCCATTTACAAGAAGAAACTCTCTTGGATTGTGTTGAATGACTAAGTGATAAAGTTAAAAATTTGTTTGCTTCCAGAATTATTAAAATATAGCGTAAGTTACTGTTACAAATTTTGTGAACATTTATAACATTATGTGTGACTCTTTGTCACAGTATTTTTCCAATATTACTAATATTGTTATTATAAGTACGAATTTTATGTGACAATGGGTCATAATATGTGTGAATCCGTAGTCACAATCTATTTTTTATTGTTGGCTAATTGCAAGACTTTTTTTTCCACAGAAATGGGCAATGTTATTTTTCTGAATTATAATGGTAAATGGGACCAAAATAATATGTGTGGTCATACATTGTGTGATAATATGTCATAAAGTCATTTTCATTTAATTACTTGCACTATATTTTATGTGTTAGGTTAATCCTTCAAGTGCTTTTGAGTTCGAGGTGGTGGATAGAGCGTGTAGGTCATATGTTGTAGATCTTGAGAACTAAACGTGCATATGCTAGGAATTTCTAGTCGACCAATTTATTTGTGTATATGCAGTGGCAGTATGTGCACTTTGAGGCTTCTCTGTTTATAATTATAGATCTAAGTACTATAAAAAGGAGGAATTGGTAGCCACTTATGCTGGGGTTATACATCCTCTTAGAGACCCTTCTAGCTGGGCGATACCAGATGAGATGAAAAATCGTATAGTGAAACTATTACTTGTGCGAGTAAGATCATTCGATAGACCAAAGAATAAAAGGATCCTTTCAAATGGTGAAGAGACACCTAGAAAAATATGCTAACTTTGCAGACAAGCTAGGCATAATAGACAGATTTGCAAGAATCCAATCCCCTTACGTATAACTAGTTATGAACCAGGGAGTTGTTCTAGACGTAGTATGCTGTATCTATAGGTTGTGCTTAATGCATTTATTAAAAGTCATGCTGATGTTATGTTAATTTCAACCATATCTATTTATGACTCAATTTTGAATTTGGTAATCTGTGATTTTTTTTTAAATTTATAGTAGCATTTATTAATCTTCGCATAATATAGAGTCATATAATGTGTAACAGGGTCATACAATGTGTGATGGGCAGTAACAATTATCAGTTTGCAATTATAATTTTGAACATTTTTATATTCTTGTCTGTTGTATTTCTAATATCTATTATTATAAATTTCGGCCAACTAAAAAAAAAAAAAACAAAAACATGCCTAATTTTGGGTAATTTTAATATCTCAAAACTATAATATAAACATATGTTAAAATCATGTATATATTATGTTAATTTCAACTATGTCTATTTATGACTCAATTCAGATTTAGTACTTTGTGATTTTTTTTTTTTGAATTTATAGTAGCGTTTATTAATATTTGTATAACATAGAGTTAGACAATGTGTGACGGGCAATAACAATTATTAGTTGGCAATTATAATTTTGAACGTTTTAATATTTTTGTCCATTGTGTTTCTAATCTTTGTTATTATAAATCTCGGCCAACTTAAAAAAAAAAAAAACAAAAATATGCCTAATTTTGGATAATTTTAATATAGCATTTTGTATGACATAGAGTGGTAATAATTATCAATTTACAATTATAATTTTGAATGTTTTTATATTCTTATCTATTGTGTTTCTAATCTTTGTTATTATAAATCTCGGCCAACTAAAAAAAAATAAAAAATATATATTTCAACCAGGTAAATGTTATGTTATTATAAATCATGTATATATTATGTTAATTTCAACCATGTCAATTTGTGACTCAATTTCGGATTTAATACTTTGTGATTTGTTTTTCAGTATATAGTAGTATTTATTAATATTTGTATGACATAGAGTCATACAATGTGTGATGGGCAGTAAGTATTTTTTACATGTCTGCATACTATTTGAAACATTTTACTAAGTTGTGTGACTTAGAGTCACACTTATGTGATGAACATTAATAATTTTTGAAACCTGACTCATAGTCAAAATTTATGCAAAATAAAGTTAATCACATGTACGGTCTTCCAGAGATTAAAAAAAAAATCACATGTACGATCTATGTTTGTTGACAATAAACGTAGTACCTAGCAATTGATGATTCAGTACTATGTGACTTATGGTCACACTTCTTGTGACATATATAAAATATAGGTTAGAAATACATTGTCTCCTCTTAATCAGTGAGTGTTTATAGATAATCACAAAATAGAAATTATACATAGATGGAATGTAAAATTACTAAGGTAGTTGTCTAACAATATGTTCAGACTTTCAGTATTGTCCAAACTCTTTGAACGTTTCTTACCACCCCCTCGACTTTTTGTCATTTTCGTGAAAAAAGAACAAAGACGAATGCTCAATCCAAGGTTCTCAAGTGTTTGATTGTTTTAAAATAGGAGTTATTCGTTAGTAAACTAAAGTTGATTATTTTAAAATGAGGGTTACTGGTTAGTAAAATAAAGGAAAAAAACAGTTATTGCTGGTTTCAATGGAGCTTTGTTTCGAAAAAAGGAGGGAAATGAAGCTCCACACTTTTTTTTTAATATGAGCTAAACATGATTTGTAAACTCTTTATTGTCTATCTCCCTTAATTAAGAAAAAAGACAAAACTTGCTCATTAGGTAGGAAGGAAAAAAGGTATGACATGAGACTATGAGGCTATTCAGATTTATCAGATTCAAAGATATTTTCGATTTTTTACTGGCTGAGTACTACTAATATTGTCATTTTTAAAACTGCTATTAAAAAAGTCGCTTGAACTCAAATGACTACTTATGGGTCAATTTCTCCTTTATTTATATATAAACTAAAAAAGTTATAAAGTTAATGAGTGGTATAGTTTTATAAATATTCATTTTAGAGTAGATTCTTCATTAATTTCTTACTAACACAGTAATGATAACTCGAACCCAAAACTTCTTCGTCGAGCGTCTTATCACAATGATCCTAGTTGTGCCACGTAAATGGCCTAATCTCCACTTCACTCTCAGGGTTGAATAATAGGAGGTTCCCATATTTCAGTCAATATTACTAGTACATCATTGAATCGATGGCAATATTACAACATTAATAGATAAAAGAATTAAATCAATTGGATCTGTCACGTAACACTTCGAAGCACGCACTGTAACTAATATGATGATTGCATCATAACAGGAGATAAATAAAACTATTCTTAAGAATCCAATTCTGCAACGCATTGGCTAGTATGAGATCATGAAAGCAGAGTTAGGCAACAACATTTCAGTAGTCTAGTCCTTAGGTTTAGGCAAGTCAATCCTTGATTGGCAGCCAATTTGAGATGAAAGTACAGTGTAGTCACATTTCAGTCTGTCCTGCTTGATTAAGACCACTGCCTTGTATACTCTTGTCCACAAGTGTGACAACATGGGCCAGGAATGACCTCTGCTTTTTGTGGTCCAAGTACAACCAATATTTTGAGTCCCAAACCAATATCTCATCCGGGCATGAACAAAAATTACTAACCATAACTTCTTGTGCCAAGCAACTCATTCAGAAACTCAAAACAATTTTTCTTTACAAAAACGGGCCTTTTCTAATATCAACCGAGAAACATTTGGATCCCTCTAAGCAGGAACAGAATCAAAGGGACTATACTTATCCCTCACAAGTACAATCAGATGCATGTGTTCTCAGGCTTGTCTTGCATTTTCTACTAAGAAAAACATCAGTGTTTTATGTTCTTAATTGATTGTTTTGTTCGACTACACTTCATATTTGGTTTTGGCTTGAAGTTGCATTCGAGGATAGATTGAAAGAGTGGTCGTTTTGAGTGTGTAAAGGCCTTAAGATTCCCTCCGGCGGACACGGTGCCGGAGCAGGATGAGCGATGAAGGTTGGAACTTCCTCTCCGGGCATCAACACTGATACTCCTCTGGCATAAACCGTCATCTGAGCAACACACAATAACTCAAAGAAAGTTCACAAAATAATACTTCTAAAGCTAATAATAAAAGGAATAGTTTAATCATATTTGAGTATTGGATCTTCAAAATATACCAAAAAGAAAAGAAGAAACAAAAGAGTTAATGACTATAATTGGAGAAGGCGTTAAATGGGGAAGATACCATAAAAGTAAAGAAGAAAAAGAACATGTTAGTCACTAAAATAAAAGAGGATCGTATATGATATCTAGACATATGAAGCTACTTTTCAAGCATGCGAGGGTGGCAGCTTCACAATCCAATGCAAAGTCTTTGATGATGATGATGATTATCACTATTATTTTACCAAAGAAAAAAAGTAAAGCAGTTAATAAACCGCGGCCAAACAAGGGGACATGACTTTTGCTTTATCTTTCTTACAATACACGAATAGGCATACAATAGTGGGGAATGGGATACATGTATTAGAATAAGTAGCTTCACGAGTATTAAATTATTACTTTCTACAAAACCCCTTAACCTTTCCATGAATCAAGGATTTCTCCCACACCAGAATTTTCGTTTTGAGACATTTTAAGTTGAAAATTTGGAATGTCACGACTCAAAGTAGATAGATATAAGCTAAGAGGAGTTGCGTACAAATTACAACAGCAAATAAAGATATGACAAATGAGTTGGTTTGCCTCATTTTAAGGCTAGAGAAATCAAATAAAATACATGTGGAATAGGATTGGCCTTTGGGAACATGATGTATTACAGCTAAATAAATATATATGTTTCTTTTCCAGCAAAATATACACACATATATATATATGTATAAGTTTCTTCTTGTCACACTCACATTGGTCATCGCAGCATGTGAGGAAGTTTGCCAATGGTCAATAACTTGTATCTTAAAAAACTAGCTAGACCATGAAATTCTCACCATTTTGTCTTGGCATGATGTGTCTAATTCTTCAGGACAAACCTTGGGATGGCACTCTAATAATGCTTAGGCCTGATTGGGTGCATGGAACTAGATAAAAAATTGTTTGTTAAACAAGAATTCATCCTACACAGAGCAACAATGTTACTGTGAGAGGGGCTTAATGAAAGTCGACTATCAAGTAGGCAACATATCCCAAGTCCCCAACAAAGGTTTCATGCTTTTTTTTTTTTTTTGGGAAAAAAAATGCTTACTCAATTAGAACAACGTTATACAATCCCAATTAAAAGATATTATTCTTTTGGAGCACTTTGAGCACCGTTTGGGATATTGTTCTTTTCCATCTAATAGCCTCATTGATTGCCTATGAAAATTTTTGAGTTCGGCGCAAATTAAGGTTGGAATCTTTTGCCACTTGAGACAAAACCAAATGACGATGATGACGTTTTGTTCTCTAATCACTAGTCCTAAAAGAATAAAAATAAAAAAAAAAAGAGCAAACAAACTATAGTATATATCGATGTGTCACCCTATGAGTGTGTTCAAATATAGACAAAGAAAAAAGTGGCGAAATTAACAAATAAATAAAAATAAAACATCAATATGGAACATGGTTTATATGCCTAATAGATACGAAAACACCCTACATTGAAAAGAAAAGACAAAAGCTGCATCAGAAAATATAATGAGAAGCGATGGTGTATTATATTAAATACAAAAATTATGTAACTTTGAGGTTTTAAATAATCATATTATATAGGATAAGCAAGGTAGGATTATGATTCCGAGATCTTAAAAATCTAATTAGGTTGCGTTAAAGTGCCGTTGTAATATACTTTTAGAGTTTAATAATAGTACTACTACATAATGCAGCCCACCATAGAAAACTTAAAAATCATCTCAGTCAGCTTCTAATCTATGGGGATGATGAATTATTCTTAATTCAATTTGGTCTGACATGTACCACCAACCTTAACCAATAACCCATATAAAGAGTAACATATAGTAGTAGTGACAAATTCCAATGCTATTTATGACCACAAACAAAGTTAAAAAATTTAAAAAGGGAACTAGAGAAAACCAGTGATTCAGAAACAGAAGTGTGTCAATTTGCTTTTTCATGCTAGAAGAACAAAAATGAATTCAAGACTTGGCTAGTAGATATAATGACCATATCTACAAGTGTTGAAGGACTATTAGTTCTACATATTAGCTATGAATTGTTTGGCAAGCAAGAAACGTTTTTGTTTTTCTATTTTTCTCTTGTGGCTTATAGCTAGTTGCTGAGAAAATCCTATGGTATATTGAGCTATGGGGTAGTATATAGAGTGACTGGTCTGTAATAATCTGAACCTTTTTGACTTACGCTCCTATTCATTCTATGAGACATCCATTTAGATGAAAATAGTGAAAGCCAATTATATGAAGAATATACACAATTATTTATCTGAATGAGAATAGTTTACCAACTATTTGGCTTTGTATTATTACTCTTTCTTTAGTCTAAACTTTCTTATTCAACTCTTTTCACAAGTTAATTAACAAGAGAAAGTTTATACTAAAGAAAACATTTTCCACCGAAAAGAGTTAGAAAAAAAAAAGTAGTAAAGGAACAGTCACAATCATGTTTCAGGTTAACTCATTAGTCATTGCACTTGCAGTATTACTATTTTTTTTTTTAAAAAAAAAAGGAAAAAAAAATTGTAGAGAAAGAGAGCTTACTTTGGGAGAAGGGTAATCAAGTTTGCCACCATAGACGATCTGCTCTTGTGCCTCAAGGTCCAAACGAGTAATAGTAGTGTGAGAAGTTGAGTTGTTGTGTTGTGATGATGATGATGATGATCTTGACCTGAGAAACTTTTCAAAGATAGCCATGAGAAGGAACATGGATATGAGAATAGCAGTGGCCACGAACCCAAACGACACCGCATTGACTGAGTTATCCACATGCCTCCAGTATTCCTCTCTCTCTGCATTCAGAGCCGCCATAACTGGTGGTACTGGAGCTATGGTGGAGAGGCCTTGATCTTCACCCATTACCACTAAAAAACACTTAATAAAATACTTAACTAATTAGCAAATACCCAGTTGGGCATTCTCTGTTTTGTCAGCTGTACTGATAAAAAACAGAGGTTTCTTTCCTAAAGTTCATGTTGAGAAAGAGAGTACCATATATATGTGACTGTCTATATATTCGA
>JXTC01000205.1:372061-388020 GCA_002914845.1 Trema orientale
GAGAGAGAGAGAGAGAGGGAGGAGGGAGAGAGAGATGGCTGGAGGTTGAAAAGATGGCTCTATAATAAAGCTCGTATTGGGGTGGGTTAGCTTGTTTTTGTCTTGTTAAATAGTGGTCAAAATAAGTGGACTTTCCAAGTTTGACACTAAACAAATGGATTGTCTGTTTGGAAAGAAGAGGAGTTAATTACACTATTATACCTTCATTTTTTTTACGGTTTGTTCCGTTTATATATTTTGTTTTACATTCAGATTTAGAATTCATAATACGATCAATATATTTACCAAAATACTTTTTAAAGTTTGAATATATATTTAAAATTTGAAAAGAGGTTTAAATTTAAAATTTATCTAAAATTGATAAATATATTTATAACTAATGTTTAATATTTATCAGTTTTTGTTTTTTCTAAATTATTTTTTTAATATTTGTTTATTTAACTATTAATTTTAACTAATTTGAAATTTAATTAAGTATTAAAATATATAGCCTTAAAGTTTAAAATAGTATTTTGGTACACTCAACGGTCGAAACTAGTGTTTGACTCATAGATTTCAAATTTATAAGTCTTCAAATTTATAAGTCAGTGTTGATAATAACCAAAATATAATGTATAATTATCAAAATACAAGGTACATGACTTAAAGAAAAATGATAAGGGCGAGTTTAGTATTGTTATATTATTTAAACTATTTTCGATTCTGAATACACTGGAAGCAAAAATTTCGAATTAGAAATTAGAAATTTTTCAGTTTCTCAAAATAGATGTGGAAAGTTATTAAATTCTATATAATTATTTTTGCAAGGGTTAATTACATTAATAGCTCCTGAATTGTATATGCTATATTATTTTAATCACTGAATTTTTAACTTATACACTAATTGATCCTAAATATTATAATTATTGCAACAATGACCCTTTTTTTTTTGTAAATGGTTAAATATTATAAATAGAAATAAGTCATTATAAAGCATACTGTTTGATAATTATAGTCAAGAATGAGATTCCGAATTTTTAACTTACACAATAGATTACCAAGGCTTATGCAATTATTACAGCAATAACAATTTTTTTCCCCACAAAATATTAAATGTTTAATAGAAATGAGTTATATATAAAATATACAATTTGGTAACTATGACTGAGAATACTTAATTATACGATCTGTCTATGACTATTTTATGTTTAAAAACTAAGAGTTTGTGATAAAGAATCCATTATTATAATAATTACATAATTCAGGAGATCATTACTATATAAATTAAAAATTTGAAATTGAAAATAATACAATAAATATAATTCAGATGCCATTATTATAATTAACAATCTTTTACAATTACGAAACAGTATAACTTGCAACAGATTCATCAAAGCACTAATTTAACTGAAATAATTTCATACTTAGAAATAAGTGGTTGTAAAACACTCTCAAACCGGCTCAAGTGTCACTAGACCCTGATGGTGATTATTCATGATTCTGTAAATCTCATAGTTGACATTTGAGATTATTCATATAAAAATTAATTTGTGAATTGTGATTAATTTCTATAATTTGTGATTCATATAGAAATTAATAATGAAAACAAAGACACTTGATCGACAAGTTTATATTTTGTGGGATACTATCATATTATATATATGTATATGCATCAAAATAATTCTAAACTGGCAGGATGCAAATGTGGGGGGGAAAAACGAGAGTCAGTCCCTCGTTTGTTATAATATCTCACAATTTTTTATGAAAACATAATCGATTCAAAATCGTTTATTAATTATGCGTAAATTTATTTTTCGTCTTATTGTTTATATCACAAAATTCTCCACAAAACTCTACATTACGTTATAGAGTTTAGTGATTCACGTACGTAAAAGGATTTAACGGCTCTGTTGATTCAAGGTGAGTCCTGATCAGCTGTCCATGTATAGTGAACAGTCAACGTCGTTGTGGATGAAACAATGTCCAATTACTATAATTACGTGCACGAGGGCCCCGAGAGGAGATACAGATACTGGTGGCTTGTGTGGGTGTGGGTCAGTGGTGTTCAGGTCAGTTCAGGGTCAGAAGTGGGCCATGGGCCCCCGTACAGGATTGGGCCCATGTGCCAGGTCCTTTTCTTTCCCATTCTTTGTGCTTCTTCAGTCCCTATTCAGCAACTTTCTCTTCTTTTCATGTTTTTTCTTTTCTTTTGGGTCTCCAAAATTTGTGTTTTTCTACCGTAGACATAGAGTATTAAAATAATACTACTAATATGCTACTTATGGATACCGTTTCTGAACCCTTTTTTTTTTTCATTTCTTTATTATTCTCATTTTTCTTTCTTTTTCTAACGGTGGTTATTAAAAGTAGTTTTTTTTTTTTTGGTAATAAAAAGGACGGATGAGATTCCAGTGGCGGGTCACTTTCCAGAACCACCCCCATTCGGTTGGGCTTCCAAGGGCAACGTGGGGGCTCGAACTCATAACCTCACTCTCCTTAAGTGAGAGAAGGCCTTAAGTTCAAGCTACTTGCCACTTCGACCACCCCTTGGGAGTTTTTTAAATAGAACTGTTAAAACGGTAGTTATTAAGTAGTTTTTTTTTTTTTTTTAATTCAAGTAGAAGGTGAAAGCGTGTAGGGCGAGATTAGATAAAATTATTAAATCGGGATTAGAATGGAGCGAGATATGCTCTATATATTAGGGATAACTTAAAAAAATACCCTGAAATTTAGGTATTCTGCAATTTAAATCCTGCAGTTTGGATTCTGCAAAATAATACCCTGAGATTAAAAATTTCTGAAAATTAATACCCTGGACAGATTTTTTGACCAATTTTAGGAACGAACAAACAATAATATCCTCTATTAAAACTAGATTAATCCATATTATTCATCTTAATTTTGAGGATATTATTGTATTTTATCAGTTAAAAATCAACACAGGGTATTAATTTTCAAAAATTCGTAATCTTAAAGTATTATTTTGCGGAATCCAAACTTCAGGGTTTAAATTACAGAACATCCAAACATGAAGGTATTTTTTTTACAATTATCCCTATGTTTGACATAGTACTGGAGTCGATTAAGATTATTTTATTATAACGTGGCATCTACTAGAAATGAAATGTGAATTAAAAACATTTTTAATTTAATTGAAATATAAAAATAGTACGAAAAAAGGTCAAGATACACTAGTATTAGAATGTACAATAAAAATGAGGCCCACTGGTAATCATGTGTGGGATTAATAATTCTATTTAAATGAGACTATTTATCCTGCTCAAATAAGACTAATATTGGATATGAATTATTTCTCCCAATTTTAAATTGGTATTAAATATGAGATTAAAATAAATAATCATTATCCCTATCCTAGTCCTATGTGTTAAACAAGGGCTAATTATTCTATCATTATACCAAACCAAAAACAATGACAAAATACAAGCCAAAAGTCCATATTCTATTTTACTTGTAATATACATTATTATATTTTGACACATCACTTAATTTAAATAATTATAATTGAAGATATAAATGAATAAGTTTCTTCTGAACATGATGTTTATATACATAATTTATAGCGGACAAAAAAAAAAAAAAAGAAAAAAGAAAAAAGAAAAAGACAAATGCTATAAGTCCCTCGAGAGTTAAGAGGGAGTGGGGAAGATATAATGGATCTATTTGGCATAATTTTCAAAGATTTTTTAGGGCTCAAAAATTATTTTTGAGAATATTTGGATTAATCGTCAAAAGATTTTTTTTTTTTAATTAGAAGACTTTTAATAAAACATAAACACATTAGATTTTCTTGACTCACGAGTTTTTCCAAGAAAATCTTCTTAGACTTTTACTTTAAGAAGTAAAAATTATCCTAAACAGAATTGGATCTAAGCTACCTAACAAGTCGAACATGCACAAGACGAAAGGCAACTACAATACATAAGACAATAGTAATGTTATGAGGCATTTCAAGGTGCTCAACACCACACATGAGATGCTAGTTTTTTTTACTAGAAAATAGAATAACACTTTATATAGAATTCTATACAAGGTCCAACATATTAATTCCATTAAAAAAAATGATACCTAGTGCGGTACTTGGTGCACAGAGAAAACTACATCATATGCCCCTTTTCTCATCTATGTATTAGTGGATATCCTTTTTTTATTTAATGAACTTGTATATCCCCTTTCAAGTTTTAATAGTTATATATATCTTTTTTTAAGTTTTAATAGTTATAGTTTACTATTACACCCATATGTAAGTTAATTTAATATATTCATATATATGACTAGTTTACCAATATACATAATTTATTTACCGTTGTATATAATTCATTTATTGATTTATGTAATTAACTTATCAGTGTATGTCATTTACTATAGTGTATAATTCATTTATTATAGTATATAATTAGTTTACCAGTATATATAATTTATTTATTGATGAATATAATTTATTTATCTTAGTATATAATTTATTTATTTATGTAGATTATTCATTTACTATAGTATATAATTAATTTACGGATGTAGATAACTAAATTACCAATTTATATAATTGACTAGTTTATACTTTATATAATTCATTTACCAACCACTTCTTTTAACTCGTTATTGATTATTGTTACTTTTATTTTATTTTTTTCAATTTACCAGTAAATAAATTAGTAAAATACATTCCATTAAAAAAAGAAAAAAAAATGACATGCAACTATTTCTTTCACTTGTAAAATCATATCAGGACGAAAAGCCAAACAAATACGTATATGCATATTTACATTATATATATATACACACATATATAAAAAAGATTTTCACAAAACCCAAAATTTGGTTGAGGAATTTAATCCAACACTTTTTGAGCATAGAATTTATCTTGAGTACCATATTTTCCGACTACATCTAGGTGCTTGTGCGGCCGGAGAAAAATCGCCTCTGCAACAAGTTGAGCTCCGACGACCAATAGGTGGTGAAGATGGAGAGGCGACAACTTTGAGGCTAGGTGAGTCACTTGATTCAAGGTCAAGAGCGAGTCGTTGATGTAGGAGCTCGTTGAAATGGTACTAAAGCGGTTCGGGATCGTGGATCTGAAGGCTCCGGCTGTCGTCGAAAGCTCCGACGCGTACGCGAGATCGGCATCCGCAGTTTCTCTGGTCGAGCTCTCTCCCTTTGTCATCGTTCTTAGAGAAGAAGCAGGTTCAGGTGATACTAGGCTACTATTCAGAAGGGTAAAATTTGGACTAGCCAGATATAATTAATTTCAAGAAGAGATACTTCTGTAGATATAAATTAAAAGGGGCATCAACTGAGACAAGACAATGAAATTGGGGGTATTTCGGTCAATCCACTAGCGCCTTAAGAGCCTCGTAGCATTACTCATGAGATAATGCAATTGTTACTATGTCTTCCAAACAAAAAACCGGGTCTTCCAACCAAAGGAGAAATGAAAAAACAGACCATCTAGCCTAGGTGACCTGTAAAATTCCAACACAGCAATGACTGCAAAGCTCCTTTAATCCGTCCTCTTCCACGGGCTCAAAGCTCATCCACCCACATTCATCCCCACTTGTCGATGTGTCAAACACGTGGACAGCTGATATGGACTTTGCTATCTCTCCCGGTTTTCGATGTCCAACCAAAAAATACAAGTAGGTCCCAATTGGTGCCATGGTAAGGTAAAGACGTCGCATGGGTGGCCAATTAGCCCTCGTGGCATCCGACGTGGAGACAGGAGAGGATATGGGCTCAAAGTTGGACCCATCAACCTCGTTCCATATTCCAAGTTTCCCATCATACACCTCAATATGACCTTTCCAAGCTTTAAGGCAATCCCCCGAGCTAAAAAGCTTATCCTCAACGGCCACTATTTGATTAGGTGGCACGTCGAGTTGCCACATGCCCTCAACGAGGTTCCACGTGGCACGGTCACACTCCAACACGTCAGCAGAACATCGCTCCTTGACCGCGAAGGAACCCTCTACTCCGGCGAAACCTCCCACCACATGGATTCTTCCTTGCCACGTCACTCCCACGCACTTGTATCTCGGCGTGCTCATATCGGGCAGCGGGGCCCACTCATCAAGTCCTGGGTCATACACCTCCGCCGAGGGCACCCCGCTACCGCTTCCCAACGCACATTTTCCACCCGCCACGTAGATTTTCCCGTCGTCGCCGACGGCGCACGCAAAGTCAAACCTAGGCACGCGAAGTGACGCGCATTTCGACCACGTGTTGTTGCCTAGGTTGTAGCGCAGAACCGAGGACCGTACCTCAAGGTCAAATATCTCGACATCGTCGTCGTCATTGGCCGCTGCCTTACGGCAGAGCTTGCCGCCGATAATGAAGATCGAGTCAGCGACGGCGACCATGGTGAAACCCTTGAGAACGTGGTTCTCAATGAGCCCCGGAATAGAGCAGAGACGACGACACGTGTTGTTGGAGGGCTCGTAGTACTCTATCCAGTTAGACGACATCGTTTTCTTGGGCGCCGAGGGGTCCTTGCCATAGAAGCACATGTAGATTCGAAAGCCTAAAAGAGGGTCTGAATTTGACGCGGATGATGAGGTCTGATCAGAATTCATAATAGTGTCGTTATCGTAGTCAGGTGATTGGGAATAAGGGTTATAAGAACCCATTTTGGATATTTATATATGTATAAAGTTATAATATAGACTAAGGTTTTGAAGTGAAGAGTGGGGGAATTGGCAACAGAGGCCGAGGGAGAAATATATAGGGCTAGAGCAAGTGTAACGGATAATCCTTTTCTACGTACCCAAACAAAAACATAAACGGTGAATCCTAAAAACGAATAATTTGTTAGTATCGAACTAAGAAAAGGAGGTGAGGGAGTCAGGTAAAAATGTCGGGCTTTTTGGAGCAGTATCCTAGAATTTTTCTTGTTCCTCGGACTGCATTTGGCTATTATGTTATTTTTTGTTTTGAAAAATGTATGTACCCTGTACACTTCCATATCTGATCTTTTATAAGTTAGATCAAAACGAGAAAGAATTTGGATGAGGTTAGTTTTAGTCTATGCTCTATTACGTTTTATTTGATGATGATATAAATACTATTGTTCTATACATTATGAGTACGTATAATTTTGTCTTGCATGAAAGATATTTTTATTTTCTTTTTTCGGGAAGGTTTCGATGGTGATTTGTATAGCCCTCTTGTGGTCATTTCCTTTCGGATCGGAGAGGAAATTAAATATTAGAATAGAATGAATACATCTATGATCAAATATTTAATTCTACACTCTATCAGTACGTACCTTAATATTATACGCTGTATCCATGATCTATTTTTATAATTAAGCGCCTAGTACCCTATTGCCATGTGATGTTATGGATTAAACGCTAATCCATGATTGTAAGAGCAATATTAGACGAACAATAAGCTGAAAACAAATAAATTAGGAATGGCAATGGGGCGGATTGGGGACGGTTTTTTAATTACCATCCCCATCCCCGAAAGCCAATCACAATACCATACCCGTCCCATTAATTATTCTTTTGGATGCGGGGACGGTGCGGGTATTAACCAATGGATAACGGGAAAAACCGCGGTTACCCATTACCCATTGATAATATTAAAATATTAAAAAATTAAGATGAAAATACTAAATTCTTTTCATAATCAACAAAATATTAAACACAACAATATACTAATAATTTTTAGACTCTAAAATTTAAATATATAAGTATATATAACTCTCCAAAATCATTATTTTACCAAAGATATAATAATATTGATAGTGTAAAATTAAATAGATATTTATATGTATAATAATTTTTCTATGTAAATATATATATCGGGGCGGGTACGGTGCGGATTATACAAATACTGTCCCCTCACCATACCCGCATATTAATGGTACGGTTATTCCCCGCCCCGGTCATTTTCCCCGCTTGAGCGGTTTTTCTCCTCCCCATTCGAATCGGATAACCACGGATACCCGTAACCATGGGTTATATTGTCATCCCTAAAATAAATCACATGCAAGGTCATTTAATTTCAATACGAGACCTTTATCGCTATTAGTTTTCACTATTATGAAGAACAAGATTTTTTCATGTGTCTCACACTTTATATAAAGTTTGATCTCACTCCACTAATATCGGCTCTCTAATGTCTTTTATGTTTTAAGACAAAGGATAAAAAAAAAAAAAAAAAACAAAAAACCGTAATGAGGCCGATCTGCGATCGAGGGAATAAGTGTTCAGTATGATAAGGTTTCATACAATATAGCAAATTGAGAGATATATAACATACCATATTTACACCAAAACAAGAATAGAAACCATATCGTTAGGAAAGGTGTTTGGACGTTTCTAAATATCATAAGAAGTACCCTCCCTTCTTCCATCTCAAATTCTATATTTTTCTCCGGTTGTGGTGGAAAACAGCAAAAACTCTTTAATGCTTAAATTTGATAACAATTTTCACAAATTTCTACAATAGAATAAGCTCAGTCTGGATGCTTACCAAATTAAAAGGAAAAGATACATTTTGAACACTCGTGGCACGATATTACTGGTTCTTTTTGAAATTTGCCCTCACACAATGTAATTCGTTAAGCCCAGCCCATGACATGATAGGCTAAACAGCGAAACCCAGAAACTATTGGATCAATTTCAGAAAGCCCCTTAGTCCTGCGAAAAAAGGGTTTCTACCATTTTTACCTATAAAACAAAAAAAAATTACACAAATAGCGAGGTCAGTTTTTTGTTTTCCAATTTCCCTACGATTTTTATTAAAAAAGTATCACTTTTTAAAACTTTTTAGAAAAAAATACAATTTTAAAATGGTTACTAGTTACCAATTTCTGAAAGCTGGGTACCAGAGTTACCAGTTACCAGTTATATACTAGCTATAAATACATTTGGTTGCTAATTGCTAGTTTCTAAAAAAATTAATTACCGATTACTACTTATTATTATAAAAAATAGTATTTTTCTAAATATGTTTTATAAAATGATATTTTTCTAATAAAATCTGAACTATTAAAAACACAACCCACTGTATTTTTAATTTTTTTTTCAAAAAATTCCGTACAAAGCCTAATTTTCACAAATGTTTTGTAGTCCGTTTGTTAGTGTTGAGTCTTTTCATTAATCAACTGAAATAATCTCTTATGCGGCCGTTCATTTTTTTTTTTTTGTATTTTTAATGTGCTTTAATTTATTGATCAACATGAAATAATTTTATTGTGTGTGCATGTATATATATTATATATAATATTTATCTATATACTCCGAAAAATCATTTGTACATAATAATATGTGCATGCCAATTACGCTAGGGATAACTGCAAAAAAATATCCTGAAGTTTGGGTATTCTGCAATTTAAACCCTGAAGTTTGGATTCTGGAAAATAATACCCTGAGATTAAGAATTTCTGAAAATTAATACCCTGGACAGATTTTTTGACCAATTTTAAGAACAAAAAAATAATAATATCCTCCATTAAAACTAGATTAATTCATATTATTCATCTTAATTTTGATTATATTATTGTATTTTATCAGTTAAAAATCAACACAGGGTATTAATTTTCAGAAATTCGTAATCTCAGGGTATTATTTTGCGGAATCCAAACTTCAGGGTTTAAATTGCAGAACATCCAAACATGAGGGTATTTTTTTACAATTATCCCATTACGCTATTATGTTTTAATTCAGAAGATCCCGTCTACATATAGGAGTTCCTATTTAGCTATCATCACGGTACGTATTTATAATTCTCATGTCGACATTATTTAAGACTAAGGGTTTTCACGTTAGAAATCTCGACTTTTGAGGAGTTATTATGTTGGGTGCGAACAAAGTCTCACATTGGCAAAATATGGGATGAGAATAGGTTTATAAATGATTGAACTACTACTCTCAATAGATTGACCTTTGAGATGGAACCCCAACCCTAATAAAGAAAACGTGGCACAACATATTATATCACTATAAGAAAAGGGGCTATAGCGATGATATTCGACAAAATATCGTCATTATAGCTAATATTTATAACGACGATATTCATTCTGTCATCAGTATTAAAGGTCAACCACTAAATTTTGACCAAAATAGTGATAACAAAAACAATTATCGTTACTATATAAAAATTAATAATGACGACAGGGTCCTATTGTCGCTATAAGGTATACATAAAAAATACACTTATTTACAACACTCACTTGAGGGAAAATTGGCACCTTCTAGGGGAACGTAAAAATATCAGATCCTATAACAACGACATTTGTCTCCGTTATAGGGTTTTTGTTTCAGAATTTTTTATTTAAAAAATAAATTAATTATTATATACAATAATTTAATATTTATTAGTGACGATATGTTGCCGTTGCTATAGACAAACAGAAAATTTGGGCGGGCAAACAGTGCCTGCCCAAATTTGTCATGGAAAAAATTAAAATTAAAACGTCGTGGTTGTGGTCTATAGCGACGACACTTCAGTTTTATAACGACGACAAATATCATTGCTATAAATTCTGTAAAATAAAAACCCGATTCTCTTCTTCTTCCTCATTCTTCTTTTTTTTTTTTTTAGTTTTTTTTCTCTCTCTCTATATCTTTCTCACACACACACATACACACCCATCTCTCTCTCTCTTGTCCCCTCTGGATACTGCCATCTTCTATCTCTCCATCTCTCCAGTAACTTACGCTCTCTCTCTCTCTCTCTTCATTTTGTAGTTCGGCCGTCGACCCGCCGCCATCTCCATCCCTTAGCGCCGCCCGTCATTGCCTCCGATCCTCGCCTCCGCCTACTTCGCCTCTTCTCTTCCCCCACGGTATTTATGTATATATATAGATAATATTTTTTTTTATGTATAATTGTTTTATAAAAATAATTTTCATAAAATAATTAATTTATTTTATATTTTTTATGTTTATACTTTGTAATGTCATTAAAATGTGATTGTGTAAAATGTGTAGAAATTTTGAAAATTAAAATATGTTTATGTAATGTAATTAAAATGTGCCTTGGCAGTTCGAATTATAGAAATAAGTTGAAATTTTGAATTTGTGAGAGAGGGTTTGTTTTTTATGAGATTATGATTTATGAAACCTTTTTGGGTTTGTTAGATTATTTTGGATTTGTAGTTAGGATATATAAGTTTTTCTATTGTATTATTCATATAATTAGAGACTTTTTAGGTTAAAAAGTTAAATAATTATAAATAAATGGTAGTTGTTAATATGATTATTACATATGGAATTATTTATAATTTATTGAAAATCATAATAAATTTTATGGTAACTATTAGTAAGAATTAAAAAAAATTTAGTGAATGATAATTTAGAAAATTTAGCTAATAAAATTAATTAATAAATACGATTTAATTCCCTATTACATTATAATAATATGTAATTTTTTAATTACTTAATAAATATATATTTAGTAAATATAAATATTAAATTAAATTAATAATCTATAATTATAAAATAATTGAATAATTTAAACTTAATAATTATTAACATATGAATATATAGTAATTCAATTTAAAATAATTAAATAATATGCAAAATGCCTCTAAAGTAAATTACCAAAAGTACTCCTGCAAGTAAATAAATACCGAAAATACCTCTAGGTTAATAATCATATCCTAAAATGCCCCTTTAGTTCACAAAATACCCGAAATACCCCCAAAATATCAAACTACCCAAAATACTCTTATAGTCGCTAAAGTAACCGCATTATGAATAAAATATCCAAAATACCCATATAATGGATAAATTATAAAAAGTATCCTGCAAGTAAATAAATACCAAAAATACCCCTAGGTTAATAATCATATTTTAGTTCACAAAATACGCAAAATGCCCCTAAAATATTAAAATACCCAAAATACTCTTATAGTTACTAAGGCCATGTTTGGTGCGTCGTATTGTATTCTATTGTGTTGTGATGTATTGTATTGGGTTGTATTGTATTATTTTATTACAGTACTATGTTTGGTTTTGCATTTGCATTAAGATGTTGTATTAAAAAGTTAAATTTTGAAAAATATCATTTTTAAAAATTTTACTTAGAAAAATACCATTTTCAAAAAATATTTAGGAAAATACCACTTTTTAAAAATTTAATTGCGAAAAAACCACTTTTTAGATATAAATTTAGAAAATATCACTTAAAAAAATTTATTTAGAAAAATACCACTTTTGAAAGGGATAAAATGAGGTGAGAGAGAAAGTGATGAGAAGGAAATTAAGAATAGAAAAAGAGAGGAGAGTAAGTATTGTACAATACTACATTAAAGTTAAAATTATGTAATACAGTATACTACAGACATTTTATTCTGTATTAGATAATACTCTCTGTATTGTATTAAATTTTGATGTCGTATTAAATAATACAATACAAAATCACAACCAAGCACAAGATTATGTTTACTTAATATAATACATAGTCCTTATACAGTGTACCAAACATAACCTAAAGTAACTGTATTATGAATAAAATACCCGAACCACCCATGCAATGGCAAGTATTTTCTATTAGATTGAACCATTGGTTCTCTAATAGGAAAATGATTGCCTGGGAACCACTTATGTGTTTGGTAGTTTTTTGTTTCCTCTTAGTTGTGTATTTGAGAATAACATGACTGTTAAAAATCATCCAGAGTTGCAGGAAAGGGAATGACCGATCTATGGTGATTCCGTGGGTCAGTGATTTCATTTCCTACAACTTTGGATGGTCTTCAATACATATATATATATATTATTTTATTCACGAAAGAAAACACCTTAGACCCGTTCAGGAGTCGGTGAGAGATTATGCATCTCGATATCGACTCTTGAATTGTCCTGTTTGGACAGTTTAGGATTATATGTTATGTGTTGTTGTTTATTTATAAATATTGTTCTTTGGTCTTGTACCGGTGGAATCTCCTTGTATTCTCTGGGTGCATATATATATGTAGCACACTTAGGGGAGTTGTGGGGAGATGATGCCAGAATTTCGACATGAGCGGAATAATATTTAAGCGAATGATGGACTACATAACAAAGTAATCCTGAGTAGGATAGGACCTTACCCTTTAGAAGTAGAGTAATATAGTGGACTCAAGACATATTATAATCATGCATATAAGCTTTCACAATTCTATCTAACTTGCTATGACATCGAAGAGCTAGAGGTGAAAAAAATGTTAGTAGGTAAGAGTTGGATACATTTAAGGATTCGTTTTTCGAAGGAGTATTGGAATGGTGCAATGACATTTCTTGATAAAGCAAAAGACTTTGTCAATAACCAAGGCAAAGTTCATTGTCCGTGTAAAAACTTTTGCAATGTGTTGCATAAGACACTTGATATAGTGAAGACGCATATAATAAGTCATGGATTCAATGTAGAACATACCACATGGACATTATATGGAGAAGTTGATATTGTGGACCTTCCACAAAATGATGTGCATAGAGGTAATGATGTAGTAGATGAGATAGTAGATATTTTAAATGACTTCATAGGTCCATCTACTTATGATCCTGTTCATAATGATGTGGATGTGGACAAAGATGTTTCAATGTCCTCTTCTATGTCTGCACAATAGTATGATGATTTGTTCTCAGAGGTTGAGGCAGAATTGTATCCCGGGTGCACACATTTCTCAATGTTAAACTTTTTGGACAAGCTTATGCATTTGAAAGTAATACATAAGTGGACTAATAAATCATTTGGTATACTATTAAAATTGTTGAAATAGGCACTTTCAATAGAGAACAAGCTACAGGGGTCATATTATGATGCGAAGAAATAGATGTCTAAGTTGGGATTAGGGTACGAGTCAATACATATTTGCAAATATGATTGTATATTATTTTGAAAAGAAAATTCCGTTAAAGAGAATTGTTCTGTCTGTGGGGTAAGCCGTTGGGTAAATAAAAATACAAAAGGGGCAAGAAGGTACCTTACAAAGTATTATGGTACTTCCTATTGACACCGCAGTTGAAACAGTTGTACAGGTCCAGGCACACTACAACAAGTATATGGTGACACTATTCAAGTCGTTCTAACGAGAAAGGGGTGTTAAGACATCGAGTTGATGGAGAAGCGTGGAAAGAGGTTGATTGCAAATATCCTAATTTTGCCTAAGAACAAAGGAATGTGTGATTGGGTTTGGCAACAAATGGATTCAATCCATTTGGCAATATGAGTATGTCTTATAGTGTATGGCTAGTAGTATTGACGACTTATAACTTGCCACTTTAGCTATGCATGAAAGAGTCTTATTTCATGATGTCATTATTAATTCCTAGTTCTCAATCTCCAAGAAAAGACATAGACATTTTTCTGAGGCTATTGGTTGAGGAGTTGAAATCGTTATGGGAGATCTGGGTAGATACTCGAGATGCCGTAATAGCACCTTCAAAATGTATGCCTCACTTTTATGGATTATTAATAATATCCTGGCCTGTAGTACTTAATCTGGGTGGAGACATCATGGTTACAAAGCTTGTCCAACCTATAATAAAGTCACCACTTCAATGAGATTGAGGACAAAGACTTGTTATTTGGGTTACAAACATTTTCCTATTGACCAATCATTCAATGAGAAAAAGTAAAGAATTTGATAGGAAACCAGAGAGAAGAAACCCACCTCAGTTTTTTCAGTATTGAAGATATCTTAGAACAGATTAGACAGTACCTCATATTTTGCAGGGTAAACATCCAAGTTATGGAGGGGTTGAGCGAAAACGTGACAAGGATGAACGAAAATAGAGAAAGTAAAGTATCTTCTCTAAGCTAGATTATCGGTCGTCATTATTATTGAGACATAATCTTGATGTCATGCATATTGAGAAAAATATGTGTGATAGTGTTCTTAGCACAATATTGGAAATCGAATGCAAATCAAAAGACAGGATTAATGCACAACGTGATTTGGCTGATATGACGAGAGTTGGATCTGGTTAAATCGGGAAACAAATTGATTAGACCTCACACACAAGACACTTTCATTGCCGATGAAAGATGTAAATTTTGTCATTTTATTAAGTCAATAAAGTTTCCAGACAACTTGTAAGTAATCTACGGAGGAATGTAACTTACAATGACTCAAAAATAACTAGCCTAAAATCGTATGGTTGTCATGTTATTATGCAGCATTTGTTGGCTCCTGACATAAGAGATTTTACAAACAAGTAGATATCGTCGACAACTATTGAACTCTGTAATTTTTTCAACAATTATGTGCTAGGACTCTGAGTAAGAAAAACTTAGAGAATTCCGAAGATGCCATAATTCTTATTCTTTGCAAGCTTGAGCGGATATCTCCTTCTATATTTTTTGATATCATGGTCTATTTAGTGATGCATTTTCCGGAAGAAGCGTTACTTGGCAGACCTATTCACTTTAAATGAATGTACTCATATGAGAAATATATAAAAAAGTTGAAGGATTAAGTTAGAAATCGAGTACGTTCTGAGGGATCTATTGCCGAAGGTTATGTTGTTGATGAAGCATTAATATTTTGTTCTATGTATTTCCAAGGGATTGAGACAAACTTAAATTGGCCTAAAAGGAATGAGGATGCTATTGACATTAGTCCAAAAAAATACGTAAGTGTTTTCTAATCCCTATACCGTCCTATTAAAAAAAACACTTACGTGTCACTTAATATGCTTATCTAGAAGAAAGCAGAATGGTACATATTAAATAATTGCCCAGAGAACCAGATGTTGGGATATTTGCCCTAAAAAGTAGATTTTTAATTATATCCTTTTAATATAAACAACTTTTTCTTATATGCAATTATGATATTTGCTAGAGTAAACTATCTTAGTTGAATAGTTTATTTATTTGAAAAAGATTCCATGACTTTATTAGTGTATAAAGAAACAAACATGATTAAGTGTTAATTATGGAGAGACTTGTTTCTTTATCTAAGTCTAAATGAATTAGTTCATAATCTGTAAATAAAGATGGAATACTTTATTTACTAAAGATTGTAGTGTTTGTCT
>JXTC01000205.1:388813-447401 GCA_002914845.1 Trema orientale
TGTTATACATGATCCTGTATATGATATATGCATGTAATATAGTTATGAAAACTGTTTTCATGTAAAAATTTTAAAACCTAAATCCGCTATTTTTCCGCTGAGTTCATGATGTGATCATGTGTGTTTCCATAGTTTGCATGCATATATGAATATTCCTAAGCTTTAGGTCAAATTCCAGTGCCAGAAGTACTTGGAGTATGCCCCCATAACTAATGAAATATTAAATCAAATGCTTATGTGTCATCATATTAAAGTTTCACATTTTTCCTGTAATATTGTGAACACAAGAGAGAATTTCAACAAAAAAGTGGTCAAAACCTGGATGTAATCCAAAGACAACAGTTTCCAACTTGGTTTTATACGAAGGTATGAAACTCATAAATTCGATCTTTGTATATAATAGTTGTTCTCATTTTATTCTAATTTATATTTTAATTGAATTAACAGATATATCAATTACGTCAAAATGGATCTCCTGAAGTAACTAATGAGTTGTACTCATTGGCATCTGGACCATATTTTCCTGGCTTCTCTTATTCTTTATGCATCATAAATGGAACTCTATTCGTTGCTCGTACAAGAAATTCTTAATGATTGACTCAAAATATTGGTATATCTCTCCCTGGGATTGATGAAATTATATTCTATGGTCGTTTAGAAGAAATTCAAGAGTTCAATTATATGGACACCTATTCTGTTGTCTTATTTAAGCGCAAATGGTTTGATACCAATCCTAGTAAGAAGAAAATAAAAATAGAAAAAAACATAACAAGTATAGCTATTAACTCTGAGTGGTAAAAAGATGAACCATACATACTTCCTTCTCAAGCTAAGCAAGTTTTTTATATTGATGATTTGCCAATAGTCCCAATTGGAGAATTGTAGGAGACTTAAGTTATCGAGGTGGATGAGATATTAAAAAAAATGATATTGAGCCAGTTATTCTGCAAGGTCATGTCTCCTCAAACTTTTTTCTAACCGTTGAACTTGGCGAGCTAGAGTCTATCAGTTACATTCATGGGAGTCAAACTGAATATGTTCAAAATTCTGATAATGATGTCAATCATATGGAGATTTTATTGATAGTAACTGTTACGCGAAATACAGATATGTATAATAACCGTGAGTGCACGAGTCGTAAATAAGTAATATAGTAATAAGAGAGTTGTCAATCCCACCAAGAATTATGTGTTGAATTACTGCCAAGTACCTAGATTATCATGACCTAACTTTATTAGGCAATTGAACTAAATGAATTTATACCTAATAAATATAAATATAAATATAAATTCAAAAATAAAATACGAAAATTTCTATGTATAAATGTACTAAGGGTTTGAATTCACCTAATCAGTTGCATTCTAATCAATTATTCCTAGTTTATAAGCCAAGGACCCAAAGGTATTTTTACTCTCTCTCTCGAGTGCTGAGTAAAATCTGTGACATCCTCCGATCCCACACACGTACGTAAGAGATATTCGTAAAAATATTTAGTGAGATCGGGAGACGCTACTCGACTTAAAACTGATAAAATATTGGAAAATTAAAACCTTTTAAACTTCCTGAAAGAAAAAGAAAAATTCCACTCATAATTATACATACTCTAATATATACATATGTACACCCTCACTACGTGGGCCTCTCATAAAATATACATAATAAACACACACAAAATAAGTACAAAATCCTCTGTCAGAAAACCACAGCGTCAAAATGCTCATATACACAAGCCGCTGTCAGAAAGTTGGTGCTCCTTCTCTAACTCACATAGCATCAGTACCCTCTGCAATGTAAGAACATTTGTGAGTATAAAACTCAGTAAGTAACGTATGCAAATGCAGAGTGCATGTGACGGAGAACAGATAATCATATGATTGGGATCCCTGTGTATATTGTATTGCCTGATAAGACCGTGAATTGCATATTGAGCCACTAAGGGAACATATAACATATCATGAGCTATATGGAGGTCTCGAGCCCCAGAAAATCCCCTCTGTGTACAGTAGAGGTCCACCCCATACCACCGTCAGAGTGTTCCCGAAGGAACCATAGTGTCCCCGAAAGGACCAGAGTGTTCCCGAAGGAACCAGATTATCCCCGAAGGAACCAGAGTATCCCCGAAGGAACCATATCACATATTTGGGTGCTGACCCGCCATACCCTATTCACCAATACTCGTCAGGCAATATAAATACACCACGTATTCATGTCTTATGTAAAGCATAATGACAGATATGTATGTACACATATGCACAAATTTCATATTCAAAATTCCACATTCACAGATTCCACAGATTCACAGAAACAGAGAATTTCTTACATTGCAGGTGTGACGTTACTTACCTTGTTTTCGAGCTTAATCTATTTCTTGTGAAATGCTCTCCTTGCTCTAGGTACCGTTGACGTGTCCCTATTTATTTGATTATTTTATATATTCGTCAGGTTATTATGCATGTAGTGCATCAAGAATTTCTATTTTTAGATTTGATACAAAAATACACTATTTTCTTATATAATTCAAGCAAGAGAATTTAAAAGGCTAATGTTTAATTTGACATAGAATACAAAAAGAAAATAGGTTATTAATTCCTCTCAAAACCAATAGCAATAGGCAATTAAATGTTGTCCCAAAATTTATTCACATGAATTAGCAAATAAAAAGATAGAGAATAATTTGTGCCAGACAAAGGGCTTGACTGACTTTAGGTTGTGAGGCTCGGACCCATAAAAACATATACTCACAAGAAAATGTATCATTGATAAATTATTTATAAACATAAAGTCCACCCAGTCAACAATGGTAGAATCAAATAGATAGTTGAATATGTATTCCAAAAAAATAAAAAAAATAAAATTTTAAACTTATATCTAAATAAATATACAATAATCTGCAGATAAGACCGATCTAAAGAATAGCTTAAATTCAAGTTACATGTGTTGGACCCATAAGTGTCACTCCAAGGTTCAAACAATTTATAAGAATAAATGTCTGGTTACCACTACAATACAATCTAATCAGTATCTTCCATTATAAAGTAAAATAAATAGTAAGACTAACTCATTTTCACAAGATTTCAGCAACATTTACTCAAATAATAAATACTCAACTTGCTGAACCTTTTCATTTGATGTACGTATATGAATTTCTAATTAAATCTCTTGTAATACAATAATTAACTTCTAATTTTATGAACCTTCTCCAATAATTGTTTGAAAAAAAAAGTCACTCAAGGTGTAGAAGAAGAACTTATTTCACACAATTAAAGGAGAGATACATATCTAGTAATATCTTCTAAATCAAAGAAATCAAGAGTCAAACTTTCATATAACACAGAAATAATGTTTCGGAAATTAATAGATGTTAAAGAGAAAATTACCTTCCGAAAACTAGATGAGCAAGCTTGCTTCGATAATGGGTGGTGCCAATTCTTTTTTTTTTTTTTGTCTTTAAAGGAAACAAATGGAAATGAGGAATCAACACGAAAGAGGAGTTTGAGTCAGTTACTAACTTAGAGACTTGAAGTGGTTAAAGTAGTGGTCTAAATAAATCAAAGGTGCCGACTAAGTAATAGTTTATTCTAGAATTACATGCATATAAATTTTCTACTTTAATTAATAAAATATTGATTTAACTTTACGTGGTTTAAAAAAAAAAATAATAAACAAGGATTTTACTCTATCACAATATGTAAGTATACATAACAAGAAAAAAAAAAAAAGAAAACTCTATAGGAAATTTAACTAATCAATTTCTTTAATTAAAAATTTATTAATCAAATTCATCTAAAAAGGCAAATGCTAATGGGCAATATAGAAGTGTATGACGTTTTAATAATAAACGTAATACACGTCAAACCTGCACCAATGAGTAGGTTTCGAGCATTTCACTGCAAAACAATTACTTCACAAATAAAATTATAAAAATAATCAATATGCTAAAATAAGTACTTGAAATTATATGCCCATAAATGCATTAATATATAAAAGAAAATATTATGCAAGTATGTTGTTATTGGCTCTTTAATTATGTGAGGAATTGGGTGTCGTTTTAGAATTCAGGATATCACAAAATCATTCATAAATTCCAATTCCATTATCTCTATTCCGAATTTAGAAATTGAGAATTCATTATGTTCAATGATTCTTTGATCATAGTTTCGATAATATCCTATGATAATATCTAAAATTCTTTCTCTTAGGTGCCAAATTCTAGAAACTAATTCATCTGATTCGTAGCCAATTAATCAAGAGGTATTAAGTATGGAATAGCGTAAATAAATTCTAGAAAAATATCAAAGAACATATTAGAAAATAAAGACATAGTATCAAGTATAAGCTACATGATTCTCCTAGAATATAACAATTAATTCAATATAGGAGAATCCATTACTAATCTCAACTAGAATTTCATAATTCTAAACATATTCATAAATTAAACACAATACAAAATTCAAATAAGATTAGGGTGAGAAAGAGGAAGAGAAATTTCTTTTATAGAGGTAGAACTTCAAGCATTCAATTCTTCAAGCAACTCTTTCAAGTTTCCTCTCCAAATTTTAGCACCAAAGCTCTCATCTCTCTATGAATTTAGAACTATTAAGTGTTTGCCTCCTCTCTAACTTTCTATCCGTGCTATGCAGTCTTAAATGAGCATCTATAGGGCACCCAAATGACCTAGTATAGTGGGAAATCTGATCATCCATTCGGATTCAATCAAGGACCAAGATTTCTCTTAAATCATTTATGAAACGCGGAGCTTTGTGGGGTAGCACAGCGGCGCTTGACGACTAGCACCATGGCACTAGTTAAAAGGACCATATTCTACAAGTTGGGAGCACCGCAGTACTTAGTTGAAAAGGGTAGAGCATTGCAGTGCTCTAAGGTCAGTGCCGCAATGCTTACTTCTCTGCCCAAAAATTGACTTTATAGCCAAAACTGAAAGCACCTAGGCACTTCAGCTGCTGCCTCCAATGTTAGTATTGGCTCTTTAACATGCATTTGAACATCTCTAAAGCTTCAAAACTCTTCTTTTTTGGTGCCAGACTTATACTAAGCCTCAATCTTTTATTTTCTACAACTTAAACACAAAATAACATTAAAAAAATACAAATGTTTGAGAACTTACAAATGTTTGAACTGGAAAATACTTGATTTGTAAGTGAAATGCACACTCATTGAATACCCCTAAACTCAAACCTTTACTTGTCCTCAGGCAAAACAAAACAAAGAAAAAGAAAAATACAAATCAAGTATTAGAATGCAAATAGTAATATGCGAGTTTTATGTCAAATCAAGAACTGTGCAAGTATCTCCGAAGTAACAAAATGTTCTAAGTTTAAATGAAATGCAAACATTGAGGGTATTTAGAATTTCAACATCAAGCATTGGTTTCACCTTACTCAAGACCCTCTCATGTAGGTGTGTGCCCAATCAATTTCACTCAGCCTAATGAACTCTAGATAAACTTATACGCTTAGTAGTCTATGAATGCTCTCTAGGTAATGCAAATTAGAAATTCCATAAACCCATTCTTCGTGTCAGTCTCCACTAATATAGGTTAAAGTGTTATCAAAGATCAAAAGGTCTTTCAAGGGTTGTAACAAAAGACCGGGGTGAAATGGTGGATAAAAGGGATGTTTTTCGGCTCGGATCACCCTAGACATGCATCATAACTCAAGGATTTTGTATGATTCCTAAGAAAACAGTTTACTCACTAGTTTCCCATCACATCGCTCTCTTTTCTTCATCTATACCCACAACAAAATTATTCACAAAAATACAAAACTAAACACAATCCTTGATTCTTTTTTTTTGTAATTTTATTATTATTATTTTTTACATAAGGATTAGAGAAACATAAACCTCACCCCCAAACTTAAATTCAACATTGTCCTAATGTTGAAAAGAAAGCAAGGTAGTGCATAATTTTTACCAATTCTCTCTTTTTGTTTTCTTTTATTTGTAGCAAATAAAATCCACCAACAACTCACCAAGCATAACACAAACTCGTCTTTACGCTCATTGATTCATGCAAAAGTACAATGCAATAATCCCTATTAGTGATGAGTTTGAGAAAGAAGAATTAATTTGGTGGTTTGGATGCACATCTGGGGTATTTGATAAAGGAAATAGGTCAAATAGGCTCAAGTACGGTTAACTAGGGATAAATTTCCAAGGGTTAGCTTCAAAGGCTCAAATGATCCAAAGAATGTCTAAATCCTCTCTCCAATGACACTTAACCTAGGATTTCGTCTCAAGCAATACTTAAATGGGTTCTAAAGGTTATGAGATTTCAAAGCCTTACTAATGCACATTAGTGCTATCTAAAGCTCAAAGCAATCAAGTGATCATGATTCATGATGCTCAAATGTAAAGAATCAAGAGTGAACTTCAATCAATGCGAGTTAAGCACATAGATAATGTCAATAAATTGCATTTCAAAAGACCTAAAGAACATTCAGTTACTATACTCATCATCAATAACAAGTTATCTCATCCCAACAAAACTCATAACTTATTCAAACAAGCAAAAGAAAATCAAGTAAAAGGGTACCAAAAGAAACCAACTCATGAAAAGAAAAGCCACAACAAACCATACATATGTAAAGCCACACCCAACAAATAATTAACCAACAAGTATTTTCATCTCTAAACTCAAAATTGGCAATGTTCTCTATATTTAGATGTTCAATATAAGCTCAAGAGAAAAGAACACGTACTGGGGAGGTGCGGCATTCTCTCCTCCTATCAAGATTGGCATAGGTGGTACTCCAGGCAAGGTGGCTCTAATTTAGGTAGTGCAAAACTCCTTTCCATAATTTATATCTTTAGGCTTCTTCAGGTACAAATTGGTGAAGTTTGCAAATAGCGGCTTCTATCCATAATATGTGTTATACAACACGACAAATAAGTCTTGACTTTGGACGCCCTCAATAATAAGTTATCTCATCCCAACAAAACTCATAACTTATTCAAACAAGCAAAAGAAAATCAAGTAAAAGGGTACCAAAAGAAACCAACTCATGAAAAGAAAAGCCACAACAAACCATACATATGTAAAGCCACACCCAACAAATAATTAACCAACAAGTATTTTCATCTCTAAACTCAAAATTGTCAATGTTCTCTATATTTAGATGTTCAATATAAGCTCAAGGGAAAAGAACATGTACTGGGGAGGTGCGGCATTCTCTCCTCCTATCAAGATTGGCATAGGTGGTGCTCCAGGCAAGGTGGCTCTAATTTGGGTAGTGCAAAACTCCTTTCCATAATTTATATCTTTAGGCTTCTTCAGGTACAAATTGGTGAAGTTTGCAAATAGCGGCTTCTACCCATAATATGTGTTACACAACACGACAAATAAGTCTTGACTTTGGACGCCCTCAAGCTTGGCGACATATGGAAGTGTTCGGCACGTACGCTCAACTTGTTTTGACTCAGGAACATGTGCTTGGTGGGCTTGAATAAACGGTGCTAGCAGTGGTGAAGGAGATTTTGGCCATATAGGATTGTCATAGATGTGATCTTTGATGAATGATGGTGGTATAATGATTTGGATCTCAAAGGGTGAAGATTCACAAGTGTTGTCATGTGATTCTTCCTCATTGATCTGCTCTTGATTCTTCTCCTCACTTGGGTAGTCATCATCAAACAAACTCAAGATTCTCGTGCTTGTGCTTGACTCCTCACAGTAGCTTTCATCTATATTTATGACCTGTGCCTTTATTATAGTCACCGCTCTTGTCATGGCTTCAAGGAAGTCATATAGAGACTCAAATTGTAAGTTATAAATGGTCTCCATCCTCTCTTATTTCTTATTACGAAGTCTTGTCTCCTTTGAAAATTGTATAAGAAGGTATTCAAGGTCGGGAGAAGACTCTGTTTGGTGATGATGAGTTTCAAACCATGGCGCCGAAATGTTAGAGTTATCCCACAACCTTTGGTGGCTTGTTAGATACTTCCAAATCCAATAGTCAAAATTGGTCATGTCTTCCAATAACTAATAGGCTTTATTCACGGCTAGTTGGTAGATGGAGGGGGTACATTTTCTTCTTTATACTCACATTCTTATTTCGGGCTGAAGGTTGTTGAAGAAGTTTTTTATTTGATACTTCCAGGAGAAACCATGATTCGGACACATCGTGAGAAAATCTTTGTATCTCCACCATGCATAATAAAATAGCTTCGAGCCTTATTGAGCAAACCACAAGAGGACTTGTCAATTTAATATCTCTAAGTACCTTGCAAAACAAACATTTAAAAATAAAAATTAAAAAAAATAAATAAATGCCTAAATTAAAATCAAATTACTTACTCCAGATATTGATAATAATTTAAAATGCCAATTCTCTAGCAACTGGGCCAAAAACTTATTAAGAAAAATGCATATACGTATATTTACAGGTGCATAGGTTGTAAACAAGTAATAAAGTGATGAGAGAGTTAACGATACCACGAAGAATTAGGTGTTAAATTGCTGCTAAGTACCGAGATTATGGTGACCTGGCTTTATCTAGGCAATCGAACTAAATGAATTTATAGTTAAATAAATACAAATATAAATATAAATATAAAAATAAAATATGGAAACTTCTATGCACAAAAATACTAGGAGAATTGAATTTACCTAACTATCAACTATGTCTTTCAATTACCAATTTGCCTCCTCTCCAACTTTCTACTCTTAGTATGAAGGCTTAAATGAGCATTTATAGGGCACCCAAATGACCTACTATGGAGGAAAATTCGACCATCCATTTGGATTCAATCCAGGGCTGAGATTTCTCTTAAAACATTTCTGAAACACGGAGCTTCACGGGGAAGCATTGTGGTGCTAGTTAAAAGGACCGTATTATGCAATTAGGGAACAGTGCGGTGCTCTAAATCTAGCGCTATAGTGCTTAGCTGAAAAGGTAGAGCACCGCGATGCTCTAAGGTCAGTGCCGCGGCACTTGCCTCTCTGCCCAAAAATCAACTTTGCAGCCAAAACTGAGAGCGTCTAGATGCTTCAACTGTTGCCTCTAATGTCCGTATTGGTCCTTATTTTTGATGCCAAACTTACACTAAACCTTAATCTCTTATTTTCTATAAAATAAACATAAAATAATATTAAAATAATACAAATACTTTAGAACTTACAAATATTTGAACTGGAAAATACTTGATTTGTAAGTGAAATGCACACTCATCAATAACGAACTTGATCATGATGACACAATTGAAGATTATACAGGAGAAGAAGTAGAAGAAGGAGAAGAAGAATTGGAGGTGGACGATGATGATAAAACTGATCAACATTAACATGAAGATTATATTGGTAGCAATGATGATTAATATGAATATATTTTTATTTATATATTTTATGAGAATATTTATTATATTGTTAATTAAATATCTAATTTTATACGATCATTTCTATATAGATTATATCATATTTATATTATTCATGAATATTATTCAGTTATGGCTATTGTTGAGCCTTTATATCATGGAGGAGATACAGGTGGTAACCGCCCACCAGACCTATTTAGGATTTCTGCCCTATGTCAGTCAGGTACAATGAATGTTTTTAGTTTATGTTGTCGGTAATAAATAAAGATACATTTACCATTCATTTCATTTCATTGATTATTATTATTTTTTTTCTCTCTTTTATAGAACCTTTTAGTAAAAAGAAACGTTTAAAGAATAGATCTTTGAATTTACATGAGAAGCTTGATTCCTTCCAGCCTAGTAAACGTCGCCCATTCATGTTTGACAAGACGAGAAAAACATGGAGAGTTGTTAAAGAGAATTGAAAGTATTTTTCTTGTCTAATAGGGGTTCTCGTTAGGGCGAATATAGAACCTTTTCACAAGAGTTAGGCAAAGGATCCTGCTAAACAAAAGGGAAAAATAGAGCCTATCAAGTTATGAATATTTTGTTTATTATCATATCCTTATATTTTATGAAAATTCTTTCTTGTTATTTACTTTCTTTTATGGTTGTAGAAGTACTTCCAGTATAAAGATGTCATTGATGCCGAGCTGCCTATGGTATCTCAGAGCGTTGACTGCATAGCTCTGAACAACTATAAGAACTAGAAGAATGAGCTCCATGAACACTTTTTCGACAATGGTGGAGGAGGGGATGAGAATAGTCTTGACCTTCCTTATGCTCATCATTCTGTTCCTGAAGAAATGACTCAGGAGATTTGGAACAAGTGCGTAGATTTTTTTGACTGGAGTTCAGGGTTAGTATTTCATTTAATTATTTTTTATACTACATTACTTTGATAACTATTACATTATTAACTAATACCTTTTAAATGATAGGCAATGTCTAGGAGAAATGCTAGTAATAAGGCACAAATGAAGTATGTCAGTAGGCAGGGGCCTAAGTCTACTATCGCCAATATATATGATATGATAATCTTCTCATAATTTGTTAGTTACATTTTCTTATTGCTTTTATTTATTTACTTATACAATTCATTGTATAGGGGAATCCTGAGATGGGAGATAGGGATGGAGCCAGGATTGAAAGTTAGTAGGGACATTACTTAATTAAGAACAAAAGTTTAAAACAAGATAATAATATTGAAATATGTAAAATATTATAATTATACTCATACATTACAATTTTTCCTTGCGGGTTTTCATATTTTGAAAATGCCGCAAAATGACCTCATTATCAATACTATCAAATACATCTTTTTCAATATACATGACTAAACTATCATTCATCTATTGATCTCCGATTCAATTGCGCAATCGATTCTTGACAATATTCATGGTAGAGAATACTCTTTCAACAGTAATAGTAGCAACTAGAAGAAGTAATGCCAAAGTCAGAAGCATATAAACTAATGGATATACCATTTTTTTTTTGTTACAACCAACTTTTGTGCAAGATCACTAAGGCTTTTGAATCCTATGAACTCTTTGCTATCAATAATATAAGTTTCAAGTTTATCATCAAATGCTATTTACTCAAATGCTGAAAAATCTTTTGGATAATATTCAGCAAGGCGAATTATCTTCTTCTTGTCAAAAGCACTGAATGAATCATTTGGGTATAAGCATGCTACACAAAATAGTAACTCAGTATTTATTTCAGAGAAACGGTCATTTAACTCTTGAAGTTGCATATCTATGATAGCATAGAATAAATCTACATGAAAGTGATGCAAATTTGTCATTTCTTGAGTCTTACACCGTGAGCGATCTCGACGCATAAATATATCATCTATGTTGGAAACATCAATATCATGCTTCTGACAAAAAGTATAGACTTGTTCTAAAAAATAATCCCACCCATCGTCTCTCATCACTTGGAGTCGTTGCTTATATATTTTCACTAAGTTTATAGTATTTACCATATCTTGATCTTTTTTTTTGTAATGTCTTTGACAATTTATTTGTAACTTCTAAGATGGTCCTCATTAGATGTAGACTAAAGACAAATTCAAAAGATTGTATCGACTCTGATAAATTATTTGCTTCTCATCTTTGTGCAGAACTTGATCCATTATCAACAATCATATCAAGGACATCAATTATAGGTGAAAATATGGTAATCAAGCTTATCAAAGTACCACAATGAGAATCCCAATGTGTATTACGAGGATGTTTAAAAGTAGTATTTTGATCCGTCCACTTGAAACTTCACCATTTTTAATTACTTCATTAACAATTTTTGCTTGTTTCTCTTGAAGAATATCACAACGTTTAGACGATATTGCAACAATATTCACCACACTAGCAACCAAACTAAAAAGTAATGCAATTTGAATATGCTTTTTAGTCATAGCTACAAGAGCTAACTGGAGTTGATGAGCAAAACAATGAATGTAATAAGCACATGGGTTCTCTTTCAAAATAAGTGTTTTATGATTATTAAACTCACCTTGCATATTATTAGCTCTATCATAACCTTGTCCTCTCAGTCTAGATACACTTAAATTATATCTAGAGAATAATTCATCAATCGTAGTCTTGGGTGAAAGAGCTGTGGTATTAGGAACATGTACAATACTTATGAAACGCTCAATCACATGTCCATTATTGTTCACATAATGCAAAACAACAGATATTTGCTCCTTAACTAATACATCACGTGATTCATCAACTAGAATGGAAAACAACACATCACCAATATCTTTGATAATAATATTGATTGTTTCTACAGTAGAAGCAGGTACAATTTCTTTTTGAATATCGGGTGATGTTAACTTGAGATTATCAGGAGCATTTTTCAAAGTAACATCCTTAATCTTATCATTATGATCAGCTAGAAACTTTAAGAGTTCAAGAAAGTTACCTTGGTTTTTTGAATCTTCAGACTCATCACGACCACGAAATGCAAGTCCTTGTCGCAAAAGAAATCGAACACAAGCTGTTGATACGCTCAAACGAATTCGATACCCATTTCGTATTTGTTTTGATTGCTTGAAAAGATATGTCTGAATATGTTACTCTCGATTCATTAAAGTTTCACATTTATTTCGAGCTTCATTGTGTGTACTATTGGGACCTCCAATATAGATTTGAAGTCTTTCTTTCTTTTTCCAATTTGAGAATCCTTCACCAATAAAAGAGTCACCACCTCCTTGATCTCCGTTATTTGGTCTAAAAAGATAGCAACAAAGGAAAAATACATCATTTTTTCTGTACTATATTTACCATACTCATTAAACCAAGAGGGATTGAATCGTCTCGATATTTCTCCAAAGTTTCTACTTGGAAAATTATGACTTCGAGACTGACAAGGACCTCTTTGCATGTATGCTCTTCGAACTTGATCTTTATTGTTAACATTATAATTCATAATTGGCATTCTAAGTCCAGCATCTGAAAGAAGTTGCGCAACATCAAGTTCTACACTACTTGATTTCTCTTCATCATTACTTTCTTCAATAGAAAATGGGGATTTTCTTTTGAAATATCTCTCCATGATTATTTCACATAGAATTCAATAAGTAATAAAATTTAAGAAATGATTCCAATTGACATTTTTAGATTACATAAAAATTAAATTATTAACTTAGCTATCATTCATAACTAATAGAATATTAAAAAATAAAAGTAATAAAT
Organism: Trema orientale; assembly: GCA_002914845.1. Taxonomy (NCBI): domain Eukaryota; kingdom Viridiplantae; phylum Streptophyta; class Magnoliopsida; order Rosales; family Cannabaceae; genus Trema; species Trema orientale. Next base: position 401,887 of record JXTC01000205.1, read on the forward strand.
ATACAAGTGATATAATCAATTTACTAACAACAACAACAACAACAATAACAATTAATTTTTTGAAACTTTAGTATCTAACAAGTAACAAATAGGATAATTTTGTTGTTCAATTTTCAAATTAGGTGATTTTGAAAACCCTATCATAGTCATACTTTGAATTCAACCTAATAAAATAAATTACAATTCTATTTAATAAGAAATGATGAAAAAAATTATATTACCTAAAGAATTAAATGATTTGTGGTCCCTTTCTCCCCTTCTCTTTGATGTGCTATCTCTTTTCCCCTTGGCCTTGCCTTTCCTAGCTCAATCTCTCACTCCTGCAACTCTCCCCTCAATTCTGGTCGACTGGTTGTTGTCCTTCTTCTCTCTATCTCTCTCTCTCTCTCTCTCTTTTCCCTTTTCTCTTATCTGTTTAGCTAGTCAGACCTCATTGTCTTGGACTCTTGGTCGTTCACGTGCTATATGCCTATATACCTATATTGTCTTGGACTTGACATTGAAAAGGAAGTTTTCAAAAAGAATGGATTGAGTTGGACATTAAAAAGAATGGGTTGATCTGAACATTAAAAAAAATAGGTTTAAGGTTTAAACAGTGGGCTTTGAAGACTTAAAGTTCGAAAAACTAAGCCCAATATAGTTTAAGTAACAAAATTTTATAAAAATAACATTGGGCTTATATAATACTATTAATTATATACAAAAATTTTTTTTCGTAAAAGTTCAGTAGGGGCAATTGTCCCCATTCACCCGTTAGGGGCTCCATCCCTAACGGAGAGTTAGGGTCGATCATGGAGAACTACTGGTAGCGGTATATAGATCCTGTCACTGATACATGGCCTTCTATAGAGGTTGAACAGAATTATGTAAGTAACATTAAGATTATTTGTATTAATTGATTGTCTCCTAATTTAATTTTTGTACTAACTTTTTTCCTACCGTTTGTGGTATAAGATGGTTGAGTGTCGCACCACTTAGTTGTAGTCTTAGTTATCTTCATCTGCCTCTGATTTTTCAACACAATCTGCATCACCTCGTATTGATGTGACAATGATTGCTGACGAGATGCTTAGTATTAAGCGAGGGTATAGGAGAGGAGTCAGTTCGAAAATCAAGGGACTTGCTAGCACATCTTCTACAACAACTTTTCTACCATGGGATCCTTCTGTAGCTGACTCAGAGTTGCAGGAATTTTTTAGCCAGACATAGAATTATATGGCTGCTGCCCACTAGTGTGAAGCAGTTCTCCTGGCACAACGAGATGCAGAGAGGCAGTACTAAGACAAAAAATTGCGTTACATGTCTACCGCATGGGAGACATTCGTTCTGGGATTTCAGATACCCATTTAGCTACCTGCTGCTCCTGCTATTCCTCCAATACCCTCGCCGCCTACTTTGCCTCTGAGGTTTTGACCTGGACCTGCTCCCCCGACTTCCAACCCTTAAGACGATGATCAAGATGTGACTGACTTGGGTAGCTAGCTAGCTAAATAAATAGTTGTTGAGTTCTTTTTTTCTTTCCTACTATATTTTTTATATGTTGGATATTTTTACTAAATTTTTATTTTAGATGTTTTTGTTTAATTCTAATTTTAATAATTAATCAATTTTAAAAAATAAAAATAAAAATATCTATAGTGACGATGCTATAAGGTAAAAAATAAAAAATAAAAAATACATTAGCGATGACTAATGTCGTCGCTATAAATATATTTAAATATTTTTATATTGAAAAAATTTAAATCTATAGCAATGACAATTGTCGTCGTTATAGTTCTAACGACGGCCAAGTTCGTCATTTTTACCAATTGTTCAACGATATTTTCGTAACGATAAGTGTCGTCGTTATAAAGTGTCTATACTAACGGACCTATACCGACGACATAATAACGACGACATCGTCGTTATAAGTTTTCAACGACGATATTTTGATTTATAGCGACGATATTTATCGTCGACATTTGTCGTCACTATATGAGCTTTTTGTAGTGTTTACACTTCTTTAATTAAAATACCTGGATTCAAGTGAGCTGAAATAATTCTTAAGACAATCATTATACATTTATAATATGTATATATACATACATATATGATCAATTACAAATATATTCGATGCAAATTTTATTTTTTATTTTTAAATTCAACTCTTCCATTCTTGAAAACTACTATCATCATTGGCGGAGCCATACTACCCCCAACTTTTATTCTAATTCAACTTTTTAAGTAAATTATGTTAAAAATATATATGCAACCTCACAAAATTCTAATGTTATCCATATGCCCCTACAATTTTGAGTTTATTGATATGCCCCCTAAAATTTCAATTTATACACATGCATTTATAAACTCTTAAATTTTAAGACATAACTTCGGTCCAAAACCTAAATATTTATTGGGATACTTTCGTATGTTAGCAGTTTCAAGGAAAGACATTAGTTTATTAGGTTTTTTAAAAGAAAACTTTACTATGAAACTAGCTAATACCAACCACCAAAGTGTCATTCAGCCTAATTATTTCCTCATATTTATTTTGCCTGATCAACTCAAAGGTCCACACTTATAAACTTAAGAAGTTTCAACTTATAATGGATTGCAATCTAAAATAATGAGCTTCAACCACTAACTTTTGTGATTTTATTATAGAATATGAAAACTCATTGGATGCAACTATAATATACATATAAATTCGTAAAGAAAATATTTCGTACATTTTAAATACTTTTATATTATGTTCAAGAATTTTCTTATCCTCAATCAAGATCTGGTTCTGCCCTTGCATTTTATCATTCTAGATTGTAACATAAAATATCAATTTCACCCTTATGATATTTAATTTTAATAAAAGAAAAGTTCTAATTAATGAAAAATATATGCTTTTCCTTAAAGTGTATTTGCATTTGATTAATGAAGATAAATTGATTGCTTAATTCAATTGTTAGGACCAAAGTTTTGGCATTCTAAAAGGCAAAAACTTCAAACTCAAGTTATTGTGATTTTAAGTAACAAAGTTATTACTGCAGGTCTACTGTTGTCGTAATAACTTGTTACAACAGGTTCTCTATCTTGCTTACAACAGATTTTGTCATAAGCAGAATCTGTTTCGGAAACTTTTCATTCTTTCCTTCTTGAGCCTAATTTCCTCATTTGTTGTTTTGAGAAGGATGATAGGATTTTATTCAGATGGATTTTCGTGACCAGCTATCTTGGGTGATTGAGATAAAGATTTAATCTTATCATTGATTGGTTTCTATTTATAGCTTAATTTACATCTTGATTTAATTGATTGATTCTTGCCTTATCTATTTCAATCATTAATCTTTATTGCTGGGTAATATAATTAGGTTTTATTTTCGTCCATATCTGGTGCTAATTATTTATCTCATTAAATTAAATTAATTTCTTTTTAATTTAATGACAAGCTATCAGATCTGTCCAGATCTGCTGATCTTATCTATTGCGACAAATTTGTCTGTTTAAGGAAAATTCTCTTGATTGAATTGATTGATTCTAATTAATTGTGAAATCAATCATTGTCTTTAAGAAAAGTATTTGTAGGTATAAAAGAGTGATTTTAGCTGATTAAGAAGAGCCAAATTCGTAGAGATTACTTCCTAATACACCTGAACGTGTTTCTGGTAATTGTGTAGAACGTTGTTGCACAACTTTCTGGCAGATTACATTTTTGGAAAGTTTTTTTATTTATTGTTTAATACTTTCCATCTTTTGTTTCAGTTTTTTCACATTTAGAGAGGACGTGGAGAGGGACTGAAATTCATCTATAAAAGCTCAGCAAGTCTAAGAAATTTGTATGCACCTCATTTGAGAAAAATACTCACTGAGAGAGCTTTTTTGTTATAATGGTTAGAGTGTGTTTTATACCCATTTTAGTCTTAGAGAGCTAGTGAGTTTTCTATGCAAACTTTGAGTGCAACTTGTTCTCCGAGAGAAAGGACAATACAACTTCGGGAGAAGACATATCTAAACTAATGAAAGGAGTTTACGTGCGAAGGATCAATAAGACGAGGGGAGCTCGCTAAACAAGATTGGTGAAGTCGTTACAATGCATTGCAGTAATTAAAATGAGGGAGTCTTTTATTATATTAGTTAATTGGTGTTTGTAATTTTTATATTTTACTAATTTGTTTAATTTCTGAACGTGGTCCCGTGGAGTAGGAGAGATTTGAACTATGTTAAAAATGTCTTATATTCATCTCTTTATTTTTTTTATGTTTTGTTGTAATAAAAAGCACTCATTATTACAACACATTTTATCCGTATATTACAACATAATTAATTGATTCACCTTTCAAACAATCAATTAATTATTTGGTAATATTTAACAAAGAATATATTTCATTAGGTATAAGAGCAGAGTCACTTAATTATTAGTGAGATTTTTGGGATTTTCTAGTCTATTTGTTTAGTATGTCTTTTCTCAATGAAGGAGGTTCAATTTCACGTCCACGCTTATTAGATGGTACCAACTATCCTTACTAGAAAACTAGAATGAAGGCATTCATCAAAGCCTTAGATATTAAGACTTGAAGATCAATCCTTACTGGATGGTCTCATTCGGTAATCAAAGGAGATGATGGTACAACTTCGTTGAAATCTGAAATTGATTGGTCACCTAAAGATAACTTGCTAGCAAGTTACATGCATTTTATGATCATTAATTTTGTAGTTATCATTGCTAAATTAAATTTATAACCACTCTAGCATGTTAGTTACACTATTATTTTGTTGTCTTATACTTAAATCAAAGCCTAATATTTTCAGTGACAACAAATTACATGCTTCAAAGTGATCATTACCACACTTGTTTATATACCTTATATCTTTTATAAGCAATCCTCATACATATCCCTTAGTTAAGCTATTTGAACTTAACATTTCTCTCGTGGACAACAAAATCATGTACTTGCTTTTCTCCAAAGTAATTGTTATTGTATTCTTCATGCTCGAAGCTGAGGAGTGCTTATATATATTTACTTGCTTTTTTTTTTTTTAAGTTTAGTCATACGTAAATGCATGTGTAAAACCTTTAATACATACATGTATGAAAGCAACGTTTCCTTTATTTATATCACATTGAGCATACAAGGCTCGAGGAGGTATTTCATTTTGCAGAATACTCTCCCCATTAGTACACAAGAAAACCTAGCTTAATGGAAGAAGCTCCGAGGTCCGTGGTGCCAACGATTCGAATACCTCTGAGGTCCTTGTCGGCTCGTAGAAGATTGAGCACCGTAGTACGGAGGTTGTGGCTCCACATGGGATGCTAACACTGGCATCGGAATCACTCGGCTTCGAAGATCCCAGTATAACTCCCGCCAACGGTCGATCTCCTCATATGTCTCCATTAAGTTTGTCTCTGCCATCCTTAGGTTTGCCTCCAGAATTGCAATCTTTTCCTCTACGTAGGACTGAATCTCCGAAACATGCTCAAAAGCATGAGTAGCATGTATTTCAAACTCTTGGATCCTCTGGATGTAGTAGTGCAATTCGGCTCGGGACCGTAATTGCATCTCGGTCAACTGCTCAATTAATGCATTGACCTGAGCTTGGAGATTATCCATGCTTGCTTAGTCTACTTGAGGACATACCGGCATAGGCGGAGGAAACGATGGCGAACTCAGTATTATATCCGACAAACTACTCAGAGGATACATACGGCTGAGGAGAAGACGAACCCCATGAAGATATGCTGGACGAGCCCGAGTTCGAGCTAGGAGCCATGACGGGAAGTGGAAAAAGATAGATATGATCGATGTATAACTGAGAGGAAGACATGGCTTGTGAGACATATGCGAGACCCTCTATTTATAATGCTTGATGAGCTCCAGCGAATGATTATATCCACTGTAGCTCAGGGGATTTAATGTTTTGGGGTTTTTCCAATTTTTGGGATTAATCCTAAAATAAGAATTAGTAGTAATTAAGCATGGGATTAGCAAGACTTGAGTAAGCTTAGTGAAACTACACATGCCATGGGACAAACGACATAAACTCAAGAAAATGACATGTAGTTTGGCTAAAACTACATGTCGTTTGAGCTCCTTTCCACCCATATTCAAACTGCAAGTCATTAAAGACCAACTACACATCACTTGGGGCTGGACTACCTGTCGTTTTGGGGGTTCCTCTAGCCGAAGCAAAGCAGCGTGCCGTTTAGACTACACACAAGCTACGTGTAGCTTGTGCACAAGCTATCCACTAATGCTAGACAATTTTAGAAGACCCTAGAAGCCTTCAACTTGTAATCAAAGGACTTGTAGCTACAAGTACTTACTGTCTAAGGTCTTCTACATTAAGTAAGCTTAAGTTAACATAAGCTTGACACCTAATCCCCTTGTTCATTAAGGAAAACTAGCTAATTAGTGTTTGACACCTCAATCCCTTGTAGTAGAAGTCCCCTTGTTGTATAAGGCATTCCTTGCCTATAAATAGAGAGGTAATGCTCTCATTTGTAGACTAATGAGCTTATACTATCTATAATACAACACCGCTCTTATTTTTCTTTAGCCGTGCTCTCTTTCTCTCCTTTTTTCCAATCAATTGTGTTTTCAAGCTTCTTTGCTCTCTTGCTCTTGCTTTGTATTCATCTGTAACTTCCATATTATCATCACCATCTTCTATTTCTTTTAGATACATATTTAACACCACTACCATCACTCCTTTCCCCCTTCAACCCGTGGGTATATTGCCACCAACATCACCATCCATTTCTCATCCAAAGTCACCAAAACCTCATCCTTTTATCACCACTTGGTTACCTCAATATCAACACCTCTATCATCCTCTCGGTTTGTTTGATAATCTGAAGCTAAGTTCCCATTTTTCTCCCTTGTTATTATCACCATTAGCTTTATCTTACCATCATTTGCATGTATTTTTATATAACTTGGTCATCTTTTCACACTTACATGTGCACACACCTTTATATGGACATCTTATTATCCTAGTTTTATATAAATATATGTATGTATACGTACCTATTTTTGCATGTCTATGCATGTGTGAATCTTGATCAACAAGTGTCCTTAGTATTGGTATTTTCCTAAATACTTATACAAGTCTAGATACTTTTGCATGTCTATTTCTTAAGCTCGCACTTATTTATTCATGTCTTGGGTCCAATAACTAGTTTCATGTCACTCTCTTACTAATCAATTACTTTTATACCATTTTCTACTATCCTGTTATTTTTACGTTACTTTTCTACTAACTTGTACAATAAGCTTCTTTGCATGCGGTTTCTAAGCCTCGCACTTCAGTGATTTTTGGGCCCCGAGCTACTCTCCTCAAACTTTGTGCTTGACCCGTGGTACAAGTTCGGGATTTTGTGTTCTCTCATTATCCCTCTCTTATTTCTGTTATTATTATTGCTGTTATTATTATTATCTCTAATCCCTTTATTTTCTGTTTCCAACCTCTAGTTGACAATATGGTCGATTTATTCATGTCTGTCAACTAGATTCTTTTATCATTATCGCATTATTATATTATTGTCGATTCGTAAGCTAGTTATCCCTGCAACCGCATACGTATAGGGACGCCGTGGGAAGAGTCATTCTTTATTACGACCGCCTATCGGGACTTCGATACGTAGTATCAGCGTTGTGATAACACTTATGTTGTTATTATGCCATTATTATTATATCATTATTATTATATTGTAAGTACGTTATCCGTGCAACCGCTAACGTGGCAAGGACACTGTGGGAAGTGTCGTTTTCTATATCGACTACCTATCAGGACTTAGACACGTAGACTGTGTTGTGATAGCTCTTATGCCTATATACTCTTTATAATCTAACCATATTCCCAGTTATTCTCTGCTTTGTTTTAATTAATCACAGGTCCTATTAATTAACTAGAACACAAGGTCCGATCCCGAACAGTAGGTTTGCCCATATTCTCAATATTAAGCTAATTAGACTCTTCATGTATGACATTCTAAATTTTTTACCTAATTATATTGCTTTTGCTTTTAAGATCAATTAAGGATAAACTTGAATTTCTTTTTATTGAGCTAGTATGCAAAAAGACCTTCTCTAGTAAGTTTAGATGCTAAGTTTGTTTGATTGATCTCTCGTTGTTACCATTACTCTTTATTAAGAGCTTTAGTGCGTAGTATTGAGATGGTTAAGCAAGTATTGTGGTTGTGGCTTAAAATGAAAGAGGTTGGGATTGAACCAATTAAGTTAAAAAAAATTTATGAATGAGTTGGTGAATTCAATGTTCATTGAATCGGCCAAGACGCCAAGTGGAAAACGGAAAAACTGCTTGTAATACTATCACTAAAGGGCGTAAATTATAATACTTTACTTATTTAAATTTCTAGCTAGTTTTCTTCCCCTTTTTTCAGAATTAAAACCATAAACCGTTGACAAATATTTGTCAGACAAAAATAAAGACACCAGAAACAGTTGATAGATATTGTGGGATGAAAATAGAGACAGGTTTTGGGATAAGAATCAATCAGATGCATTTTAGTAATTGGTTTTGCTCATAAAGCAAATTAATTGTATAGTCTTTAGTCTGTAGTTGTAAAATTAATTTAATTAGTATGCAAATCCACTTCTATTATTGAGATTTAGGATGCGAAAGTAAATCTGAGTATGACAAAATGCCAGTTAAAAAATAACATACTTATGATAGTCTTTCGTTTCCAGGTTATCATAAGTATCATACTCGGTTACCATAAGTATCCTATCTGGTTTAAAAAAAAAAAAGTCCATTATAGATGTAAAACCCTATAATTAATTAGAGGTAAATCGTTCATTTGACCACTTTTAAAAAAATAGGTAAATCAAAATTTAAAATTCGAATTTCAACTTCATTGAAAGAAAAGTTAAATATATGGGTTATTTTGCAATTTTGAGGGACTTATTTGACAAAATTCTCAAACTAGGAATTTATTAGCAGATCTAGAAGCCCATTAATTGAGAGACACGTGCACAGTCCTGTTTTTCTCAGCTATTTCTCTCTCTTTCCTCACGATATCTCTCTCGCTCTAATGATAAAACGCCGAAAAACTGGCATAACTCTGACGACGGCCTTCTCGGCCAAATCGAGTTGCGCACCTCCCGGGTCCACACCGCGCCATCGAGATAAAGCCCAAACATAGTTTGCAGAGCCTTTTATGCCTCCCAATGCCAGCGAAAACAGAAAAATAGCCACGAGCATTTTTTGGTGTAGACACCATTTCCGACAACCTCAGGTCATGAAACTGAGCTTGATCAACTCATCTCGACACGAGGATCATCATGGTATATATATCTTGGCTCAATATTGCCCGGATTGAATTTTTTCATTTTAGCTAGTTTTGAGCTATTTAGTTTTATGTTGTGAGTTTTCAATCCGACCGTTAGATCGTAAAATAAACCTCATAGTTGTGATGTACTCATGAAAATATGAAGTTTGATATATATATATTGACTATGTTTCGTGACCGATACAGAAAAGGAAATTTGACGAGTTGGATTTGCCACGTTTTGCATACCACGGGGTCGGGTTTCAGGCCGAGCCTGAATTAGTCAAGTTATATATCTAACCTAACTAATTTGTGTACTAGGAATTCAGTGGTAATGTCTGTTTCTCCATTCGAAGCTCTGTTAGAAAAAAGACATTTCAAAGTGGACGATCGAGGATTAAAAAACGATCACCAACCCTCCGAACGATTGCCAAATGACATCAAATGCTCTCCATATCACCGTAGCGCTAGCTAGTTACTCGATTGAGATAGTGATTCGATTACTTGATTCTAAAATTGGTTTAATTATGAATTTCACATATTTTGATTAAATATGTGATTTTGTAAAATATTTGGTAAAAATGTGATTTATACAAATTTTAACATAATTTGATATTTAAACTACTTAGGACGCACGCCACACGGGTTTGCGTACCAAATATTTTGTTTTTGAACTAGTTTCTACTAGAATTAGATTTTATGGGTTTTGATGCAAATGGTTGTTATGCTGCCAAAATTTTCATAAAATCCAAATTGTGTGAGAATTTAGTTTTGAGAACTAAACTTGATTGATTAAAAACACTGCATGGTCACCCACACTGGGCTTCCTTTCAAAAAAAAAAAAAAAACAATGCATGTTTTGTTTCGTATTTTGTAGAAAATGGTATATATTTTTATTTCTGTCATCTATATAGCATTACATGCATTCATAACACTTATGCAACCGACGAACTTACGACACCCCTTCAGGGTACTTGGACTTAAGGTACCTAATCTAGAGTACTTGGACTATATATCATACTCACAGTTACTAACTTAGATGACTCAGATAAAATATACATGTGTAGTTACCCAATTAGGATGGCTCACACTACATTGCATGCTTACGGTTACAAATCTTTGGTGGCTCAGATATGTCATTAATTGCATTGCTTGTTGTGTGGTTAACTTGAATAGACATGTATTGGATTTGATTTGATGCTTTATAATAGTTTGGAATGTTTGAACCTTTGAACAATGATATTGTTTTGAAACTATGTTCTACAATGGTTTAGAATATTTGAACCTTTGGAAAATAATTTTGTTTTGAGATGATGTTTCACAATAGTTTGAAATACTTAAACCTTTGGACAATGATTTCAATTGAATTAAAATTGTTGAGTATTTTACCAACTATGCAGAATCTCGAAAGTAAGTATTTTTATTCTGGTTAAAAACCTATAATTGAATCTCTACGGAGGATTGACACGCTCATCCCCTACTTCCTCCTACTTTCAGGTGTTGAATTATTTGAGGTAGTTGTCTTAATGGCTAGACAAGCTGCTTGGCTTTCCTGTAATCCTATTCCTATTCCCAAGTGGGTGTCTATATTATATTTAATTTTCTTTCCTCATTTAAATATTTAGCCAAGTTTAGTTTAATTACTAGAGGATGTATGAGGATGATTTTATTATTAAATTGAGTACTTGGAATTAAGAATGATTTTATGTAAAATTATTTTTAGACATTGGACTTAAGGTTTTAATTGAACTCATTATACTAAAATTTATGATTTAAAAATAGTTTCTCAATTAATTAATTTGACTCCTTTAAACTTTAAATGAATGTTTTCTCGAGAAATTTAAAACAAATAAGAGGTTTTTTGGTTATGAAATTTACATACCTTGAAGTACTAAAAATTAAAATTCAAAGACTAAAAATTAAAATTCTAAGTACTTAATTTTCTGGAATTTTGGAAAATCACTTTTATCATTGTTTTTATTTACAATTACTAAAAATCACAACTCTAAATTTCCGATTGTGACAATAGATATCCTACTCAATAAAAATAAAAATTATCATAGGTATCTTACTTAGTTTCCATAAGTATAATATCTAGGTTTAAAAAGGAAAAATTATTAGAAGTATTATAGTAACATAGTATTATACTTACGGTAACATAGTATGATATTTATGATAATCGTTTTTTTTTTAAATAAGGAATGCCCAATTTTTCTTCCTACTTTCTTGATACCTAAGATATCTAAAGTAAACCCTTATTTATTTTATTTTTTCAGTCAGGAATGCCTAATTCTCTTTCTTGTTACCATGATAATATAGGTAAACGGGTAAGATCTACAGGTAAATGGATAGGATACCCAGTAGGAACACACAATTCTTCTTCCCATTTTTCTGATGCGATAGGTAAAGGTTACCTATGGTAATCCTGTAATTGTTTCTCTTTTAATTGAGAAATATCTAACTACCCTCCACTTTATCAAATACCATGCAAAAGTCCTAGGATTTTTCTTTTTGGGCAATACCTTCCAACTACTAAGATAATCTGGTAAGTGATTGCCGATAATAGAGTTATTAACCTAGGTTATTGGCCAAAATCACCTATCAGACTACAAAAGCAGATTGACACTTTGGAAAAATATTTGCCTAATAACTAGAATAGATACTTACAACTATTTAATTTCTTTTTTGTTGCTTCAAATTTTATTTTATCTTATTTTTTAAAAAATATTTGTCCTAAAATTTTTTTTTTCTGTTTAATATTAACAATAAAAGATGAACTAATGAAAACTTATTTGAAAAAGTTTCATAAAAAAATGTAAACATTGAAAAAAAGGAACGAAAAAAAAAACCACCTACTTAAATTAACTGAGGGAAAAAAAAAGAGAAAAAAACTAATATTGAGGAAATAATAGCACGTCAGCTAGCTGACAGCCCCTTATAAAATTTTATTTTCATGTGCATATCAAAACTTTTTTAAAAAACTATTAAAAAATATCATATCCTACTTACCGTATAAAAGTAAACACATGTCATATAAAAGTAGAGTACAAAAAAATGGGCTATATTTTAACAATTTTAGGCTAAGAAATTGTACTGGGGCTAATTTCCTCTTTTGAAGTTGCAAATTAAATTGGAAAAATGACACCCAGCACTACTTCTGAAAAAATATTACCAAAATTACGGTCTCCTTTCTTTTATATATTTTCATACGATCGTTTTATACAAAAACAACACTTTACCCATCTTGGCTAAGAAGATGATCTTTCTCGCATCGGATATGTCGATCTACTAAGGAGCCAAGCCTTAGACAAAACCTCTTCAATAGTTCAGACACAGTTGGTGAGCCTATGGGAAAAGGTAGCAATGGAAAGGCAATTCAGATGGGTTTTTATCTACTTTCTTTGCTCACGATATCTCACGGCACTCTCTCGCATATGAATATGTTGATTTCAGCAACTTCAAGAATGTTAGTCACAATCTTCACAGTCGGGTGCATCAGCTTTGGCTTCATTTCCATTTTTGGCTTTAAATTGTGTGGGTCATTTCTTATGATTGAGAAGGTCTCTATCCTGAGTTGTATTCAGGATTTTTCTTTCTTTTTCAAAGAATAAAATGGGTCTAGTATTTGATGCTACCACTTGTATGGAAGTTATGAAATTGTTTAAAGAAACGACATATCTATTATAGTCAAATGTTTCTGCAATTGCCAATAGAATGGTACTTTCTTTATGCATTATCTCTCATCATGAGTATAAGTTGATGATGTCTATTTGTTATTAGATGGTTTCAAGGGAAAATCTCAATTTTCCATTATATTCTTCCCTTATTAGAATAATTTCTACTTGTCAAGTGAACCAAACATGATTTATCCAGAAAACTTTTAGTAAATTTTACAATAATTTACCAGTTGTAAATACTAATTCTAGTCATGATAATGGTATTGCTTAGTTTCTAATTTTTAGACTGATTTCAAGTTTGTGTGAATTGGGAATCGAATTAGGTTTTTTAGGATGTTTCGTGTTACAATTAGGGACTATTTTCTTAGAAACTGGTGTTACAATTAGGTAGTGGTTAAAGGATGGCTCACTATCAACTCAGGTATTGGTTTCTGAGTTTTTAGGTGTTAAATTAGATACTAAACTAATTTCTAAGATGATTGTTATTCAAAATAGCAATTAGTTTCTTAATTTATTAGTGTTAAAATATAGGAATCTAAATTAGTGATTGGTTTATTGTGAAAGAATTATTGATATCCATAACTCTCTTGAAAAATAGCCTATTTTGGTTCAAATCATATTAATCAATTTTGAAAATCCAAGAATTACCTACCATGTAAATGGTTCTGAATTTGATTAAATTACCACTTAGCCAATTAATTTCTTACCCAAGGATATAAAGTCGATATATTTAGAGAGAAAATGTAAGATCGAATGAAAACCACATCTAGACGTCAAAATCTATTTTTCAGTCATTGAAAATTTTTCTTAATCCATTAATCGTAAAAAATATTCTAATTTTAAAAGTTTTACTTTGAAAAGATAAGTAATCTAGGCATGCCACTATCAAGTAGACAAAACAATTTATCACAAGTAAACAGCTTATAGGAAGACGTAATCATAATTCATTAATTTAGATCAAACAAAATAACCAGAGTATCTTAAATGAAATTAATTCATTTATTCTACTAATACACAATTAATGTCAAGCTAACCTTAATGAATTTAGTACAGTACTATATTTAAGTAAACTGAATATATTATACCAATTTGTCAATATACAAACAATACGTCATGCAAAAAGTATCATCAATTTAATCATTTTTAACACAAGCACTGTTACTATTTACGCGAACCAAATAATTAAAAGTATACCAAAATCAAGGGATTAATATCACAATCCCATAAACACAAATGAAGTCAACCCATGACAATCAAGATACGTGACACTGAATAGTTATCTCAGAACCTACAATGATCATATAGCTTATCAATTTAATGGACACAAGAGTACAACAATGAATATCTATTTGAATCAGAAAATTTTGATAGGAGTAGAATTCACTAGTCTTGTGTCAATCCCAACACCTCTAAGACTAGAATTTATAGGATATAACTATCTCAAGGATACTAGAGCTTCATTCTAGGGAGATAAATAAAAGATTCATGACAAATCAGAGTAAAGACAACATATTTAGTCAATTCCTAAGTAATGTATGAGGTATTTGTCAAATACTTTCTAAAATTCTTTTTAAACAATAAAATCTCACAAGCAAGATCCTAGAGAGTCTGAAGTTTGTAGCTTTGATACTATTTCTGTCACGACCAAAAATCTAAAGTCGTGACTTTTCGGTAAAAGGATAATTAAATATTAGTTTTACGAAATTCAGGAGAAATTATGTATCAAATATCTACATTTTAGTCCTCAAATCATTATAAATTCCACAACTATTAAAACTCTAACTTTTAAAATTTAAGAAAACTTGTGATTAATTCATTTGAAAACTCATAAATAATTCATGGATTACGGTAAATTGAGTTCAATTGAAAACTTTAATCCAAAGTTCAAAATAATTTAGAGTAGAACTACAAGTACAAGCTACACAACCTCAATTAGACAAACACCTGAAAGTGGAAGAAGTTAGGGGGTGAGCATTCACATGCTCAGTAGAAATTCAAATACCTTTTTGAATGCATGCAATTTAACCAAACATGCATGGTTAATATATTTTCCAAAATCCATTTATAAATCAAATGTATAAAACATTTGGTATCCAGAATAATCTCATATTTAAAACAAAATCCAAAACCACATCATTGTACATATTATACATTAATATTACCTCTGCAGCAGAGGTACCCAGCATCCTGACACTGCCCATAAGTATATCAGTAAGGGACTAGGTCTTTCACCTAGCACTACAGCAACTCGCCAGCGATCTAAACTACCATGATACAATAATAGAACTCAAGTATGTGATCTTATGGTATGTACAACATGTAACAATTCACAACAGCCATGCATCTATGAATCAAATCATGCTTTAAAATCTCACTTGGCATTATCCTGGGATTTACTGTAATATGGGCAGCACACTAATATTTTATTCCATAATCATAATGTAATAATAGTATAAAAATCCCCACAGTCTAGTCCCACTATAGTCCAATACTTTTCAACAATTTATCAAATCATCGTAAAATCACGATTTTTCATAAATCAGTTTTAATGCAATTATAAATCAAAACAGATATAAAATCAGGTAATTGAATCCCTACCTCAAAATGGTAGCTATACCAAACTAACAATGCTCAAGAAACTCTCGTTGGTCATTTGGGTGTTCAAACAGCCGTTTCGGGATCCCGGTAAGTCCACTTGGGAAAGTGACTTTTCTACTGGAGTTTCAGATGGAGAAATGGAGGTCACTATTGAATTCAGAGCACCTAAAAATACTAGGTTAGACATATAATTTGTCAAAAGGGACCTGTCCCGTGGCACTCAAAAGGACAATATTCACGGGTCTCGGAATTTGTGCTATTTCGAAACATAGCGGTATTATATATCAAAATTCGTTTCTCGACCTCGCTAAATCCAAATTTGATATCAGAATTCAATTTCGAGATCCCGAGCCTTAAACCGACTTTAAAATCCTAGAATTACGAAACTGTCTCTTTTTGGAATTAATTTGAAAAATATCCACTTTTTTCAAAGGGTTTAGAAAAATATCATTTTTGCTAATTATTTGCAAACATATCACTTTTCTGAAATATTTCTGAATATATCATTATTACAAAATTATTTAGAAAAATATCACTTTCGAAAATATTTAAAAAAGTATCAATTTCACTGATTATTTGTTAAAAAATTTCATTTTTACAATAATATTTTGGAAAGTTGCAGTCTTTTAATCTCAGCCCAGGGCCCAAATATGAATAGTAATATACTCTAGTCTAACATTATTTACTTTTGCAAAAATATTATTTTTCGTTCTAAATTAGGAAAATACCATATTTTTCAATTCGAAAATTAACAGGCTTCCGGATATCATTTTAACTTACACCATCCATAATTATTTATGATTTTTAACCCTCTTTCACTTAATATATTTACCTCAGATAAATAAATTTCTTAACTAAAATAATTACGTAAATATCACTTTTTACAAAGTTGGTAAAAACAGTAAAAGTGGTGAGAATCTTACCGGAATCGAATTAACGGCCATGAGAAATGACAGCGATGATGAGATGAATCCAACAGTACCGTCGGTGTCACGAAAGGAGGTCCGGTGACGCTCCGGTGACCGAAAAACATCGCGGTAACCGGAAATTTCAAGGTGGCCGATCTCTATTTTCCTGCGACGAAATCTGACAGGACTTGGCAGGGTGGCTTTGTCAGAGGGAGGCGGTCATGGCGGGCCGGTACATCGGCTAGTCGGCGGCGAAATCCTGCGAAAATCTGGTCTTTTGATCTTTCGAAGATCATGTATGAAGAAGAAGAAGAAATGGGAGGGTTTATATGCAAAAAGTGGTGACTGTAGTACCATATTACTAAATTCAGATATTTTGTTTATTTTATTCCGAAAATAATTATTTATAGGTTTGCCGTTTAACTTTAAAAAGTCTCTTTTGCCCCTTAAATAATTCAGATTTTACAGGTGATGCCGATGAATATGTTCGAAGAGGAAGAAGAACATCTAGCGCCGTTAATTTCTTTGACTTTGGATCTGAAAGTTCCATTTCCCAGATTTTCACTTTTTTCTCGTTTTGTTTTTTCCCAAACATGTCTCGGTGGGGTATTAACTTAAACGACATGCGGTTGATTAATAGCAATGTGATAGAGAATGAGACAGCAATTTGAGACAAAAGATTTCATTCTGTGGTTTACCAGGCTCAATATATATATATATATATTGAAAAATATTCTGCTTTAAAAGATAGAGATAAAGAAATTTCTAAGAAAAAAATCCACCTGAAAAAAAAAGGTCAAGTAAAATTACGGTTTAAATATCAAAGCATTAGTTGTTATTAAAACATAATTTCACACTATAAATGTTTATTTTAATCATGAAACAAATAAAGCTGATCATATATGAATGAAAACAATGGGGTTTCAGCAAAATAGCTGATTTTGATACTTCATTATTGCAGATGCCATTTTCCCTTTTTTTTTTTTTTTAGGTTTTATAGCTAAACAACGGATATACCATCAGTTGATATATCCAATATAAAAACTGATTTTTTGTAAGTAGAGAAACAAATGTTAGATTTACATAATGGATTGTTAAGCCAAATACAATCTTAGGATCTATCATGCCAAATTGTCAGGAAAAGATTTGTTGAGAGAAAACCCGTGACTAACCTGAATCCATTGTGTTTGACAGCAAAGGATATGATCACGTAAGCGGAAGCGATTGATCAGTTAGAGCCTGAGGGTAGAAGGTCTTCCACAGCCAGAATACTATATGTATGCTCAATGGATCTCTCTCTGTTGATGGAGGCAGAGGAGAAGAGCACACGTTCCATTTGGCTTGGGACCAAAACCCTATAGTTATATCCTTATATACTAGTCACCAATAAAAACCCCATCAATCCTTATTGGACTAGGATTAGGTAACCACACATCACAGAGTCCACACCAAATAGGTAACTTCCTGAGCCCTCAATTAGATCACTTAATGGCCCAACTCAATTAGACAGCCCTTATATTATATAATTGATATAAAAAACTATGGCCCACATATTAGGTTACACGAGTAACCTAACAATCTCCCACTTGGGCTGCATAAGTTTTTCCTGAGATAATTATATAATGAAAACTTGAGTGCGCACTTTATTGCTGCCTGTTAAGAAATTACCCCTTAAGACAATCTGAACTATTTTGTATATCAACATGGAACCAAAGTGGCCTTCATTGTAGAAGAAACAAGCTAAATCATCATCTTGTTTCTTTTGCACTTTAGTATATGAAGTCCCAGATGCAGCTCCTTTATCCTTAGTCCTTTTTCTCTTCTTATCTCGAGAGGTTGTTGCTAAGTGAGCACTCTCTGTCTTATTTCGCTTCAATCTATCCTCTTCTTGCACACACTAAGATATGAGCTCATTAAGAGTCTATTTTTCTTTCTGGGTATTGTAACTCACCTTAAATTGGCTGAATTCTGGCGAAAGAGATAGTAAAACTAATTGCACGAGCAAGTCATCCGACAGCTCTAACTTTAGTGCCTTTAGTTTTGAAGCCAGATTGGACATCTCCATGATGTACTCCCTGATGTTCCCTTTACCTTTATAATGCATAGTAAGCAAATTGCTCAGCTTGGTACTAGTTTCCGCTTTTTCATCCTTTTTCGAAACGTTCTGCAATTGCGTCAAGGAACGCCTTAGCATTATCGACCTCTGGCACAGCGCCCCTTATGGTCTCAGGTATGGAATGTTTCATGATCATAATACTCTTGCGATTAGAACGTTCCCACTGCTCAAAATTCTTAACATCCATATCAGAACTTTCATCTGTAAGAGCAGCAGGTTGTTCTTTCCTGAGTGCAAGGTCTAGATCCATGCAACCGAGCACAATCATAACGTGCTCTTTCCACTTCTTAAAGTTTGTGCCGTTAAGCACAGGAATTGAATTCAAATTAGCAGATATACTTGAAGTAGAAACTGAACAGAGAACAAAAGCAGAAAATAACAACTCACATTAAAATATGTCATATACTAAACATATAATATAAAATACACTAGCATGACATAAACATATTAGGTGGGCTTCCATCACAAGATACCCAGAACAACATCAATAAGCCTTCCTTTGGGCCGACTTATCAACTTGTAAGTGGTACTCTTCAGTGCAGTAATCAAATATTGACAGTAAATCCTGTCAGACAGCAAATCTTCCTTTGGGCCGATTTACTGTCCACATGGAAACTTGATAACCATCACATATCTATTACCGCAGGTGTATTCATTATTCGGCCAAATAATCACCTTCCTTTGGGCCGATAATTATTTGCATGAACAATAAACACACAAATATTCAAATATTTCAAAATAAATAAATTTACGCAATAGGGGTTACTTTGGCAACATGTTGTTTCAACTCATCTATTTTAAAATATTTAAACAAATAGTGCAAAGAAAATAATAAC
Source organism: Trema orientale (assembly GCA_002914845.1). Taxonomy (NCBI): domain Eukaryota; kingdom Viridiplantae; phylum Streptophyta; class Magnoliopsida; order Rosales; family Cannabaceae; genus Trema; species Trema orientale. Next base: position 421,281 of record JXTC01000205.1, read on the forward strand.
CAAAGTCCCAAAAATTAAACTGAAAATTTCAATGCACAAATCTTTATGGATGACCAATTGAGTTTTAAGCACTTTTATCAACTCTTAGAACCAAATAGAGTTTTCAACGGATAAAGTGTGGGTCGTACTGAAGGTGGGTTGAGAAAACAAAAACTTGATTGGTTAAGTTTCAGGTTGGAACTCCTTGAATTGAGTTGAAAATGACTCAATTCTACCCAAAACTGAGACCGTATGCTTTAAATAGGTCAAAAACGACAAAATTTTTTTTTCTGAACCCGATTGGTATCGCTGCGGCGTCAGTATGTGGCGCCGCGGTGCCACCGCAGCTGTAAGGGTGGCGCTGCGGCACCAGTTGCATGGCGCCGCGGTGCCACCGTGCCTTATAGTGGCACTGTAGCGCCACTTACATGGCGCCATGGCGCCACCGTGCCTTATGGTGGCGCTGCAGCGCCACTTGCATGACGCCGCGGCACCACCTCATCCGTGGCTTGGCGCCGCGGCGTCACCAATGTGGCGCCGTAGTGCCGTGCTGTGGCCTGAATGTTGATTACCCGATTTTAAAATTGGGTAACTCAACCCTAATGCGATTTTTCGCCCTAATCTGCAAACTTTATGACCCAAAGCTCCGAATTCAACCCTCAAACACTGAATATCTCAACAAAATCATGAAAAATTCATCAATCGTACATGTTATATCTAAACCCTAGAAAGCCATATAGGTAAAGATATCACAAAATAGAGACATGTATGATTATCCTAAGTAATTTAACATGATTTTTAGCACCTAATACCACTTGTTAGATTTACATAATGGATTGTTAAGCCAAATACAATCTTAGGATCTATCATGCCAAATTGTTAGGAAAAGATTTGTTGAGAGAAAACTCGTGACTAACCTGAATCCATTGTGTTTGACAGCAAAGGATGTGATCACGTAAGCGGAAGCGATTGATCAGTTAGAGCCTGAGGGTAGAAGGTCTTCTACATATGTATGCTTAATGGGTCTCTCTCTGTTGATGGAGGCAGAGGAGAAGAGCACACGTTCTATTTGGCTTGGGGACCAAAACCCTATAGTTATATCCTTATATACTAGTCACCAATAAAGACCCCATCAATCCTTATTGGACTAGGATTAGGTAACCGTACATTACAGAGTCCACACCAAATAGGTAACTTCCTGAGCCTTCAATTAGATCACTTAATGGCCCCACTCAATTAGACAGCCCTTATATTATATAATTGATATAAAAAACTATGGCCCACATATTAGGTTACACGAGTAACCTAACAACAAATATATCTCTCTCATTTTTCTTGTAAAAGAGTTTATTATAAACCATCAAGTAACAGTGATTTACCTAGTACCTGCCCCGATTCATGTGAGTCGACATTGTGATTTTCTTGATCAACAAGCACTATATATATATATGTAGTGATATACCTAGTACCTGCCCCGATTCATGTGAGTCGACATTGTGATTTTCTTGATCAACAAGCACTATATATAGATATGTGTGTTCTGTTTCAAAGGCATGTGAGCTTTGTTCACTAATTATGAAGAAAACTCTAGATGCACTGGCTTTGACCGTAGAATTATATGGTTGACAAAAAACAAGCGTTAATTTGTGGTCTTTTGTGTCCATGGAAATTAAGTCAATGATTCTGAGCAAATTTTTTGAAAGCATGAATGGCATGATGCTATGGTCTGTCTCCATTTTCAGAATTCAGAGAGTTTTGTTTCTATTCTTGAAAGTGAAGTGCAACGGTACTGTAAAAGCTTTGGTTCTTATAAAATAAGCAACCGTGTTTCTTATTTTTTAATCTATTTATTTTTGGAGCATTATCAATTTTGATACTCTTTTAATATATGTGGTGAAAAAATGGACAACATATAAACTATTTATAAAATTAGGACTTTTATTACTATGTCATTTAATAAAAATTTTGAAGTTCCAAAATTACCTCTAACTCGACCCTAGTTAAAAATTTTCAACCAAATTAAAAAAGTCAGAAGTGAAGGAGGCAGTGCCAGGAGGATAGCCAATCATGTTCGACTATAGTCGAACGCCAGTTGAAAATTTGCGACCGCCAGTGGTTTCAACCCTAGTCAAAAATTTTCGATTCGACTAGGGTCAAAATTTTTCAGCCGTCGGTCGAAAATCGATCGGTGAGATTGGCAGCAGAGCAAATTATCGTGGTCGAAAATTTTCGACCCTAATAGAGCAGAGACGCCACTAGGGTCGGGATCGGGACCGGCGGTGGTGGCAGAAGTAGTTTGGAGTTTGTTTCAGAAGAATGTATTTCAGCGTTTATTAGGGAATAGAATATCCAAGTAATCTTACATACGTGACATAATAATTGTAGTTAGTTTTGAAAACATTTAAGAATGAGTTCAGTTTTTCATCATGAGAGTTTAGTAGACCTCATTGGTGTAAATCCCACTTTATTTTTTACTAAAGCTAAAAAATATGCATATAGCAATAACTGAGGCTGGTGTACCTAAATGTTAGTTTGCCAACGCATTTTTAAGTTAAGGACTTATTTGACAATATTTATATTTTTCATTTTAAAAGTATAATGAATGGATAAGATTTTCAAGAATAATATTCCATTAAGGAGAATTTGACCATTTCATTTTATTTTCAAAAGTAAATGAAATTAGAAAACATAAATGTCATCAAAGCCTAGTTCTAAGTCAATTTATAAATTACAAATATTATTTTTATGGCTAAATGGAGCAACTCAATTGTGAATAATGGATATAGTGAACTGCAAAAAAATATTTTGGAGTTTGAGTTTTCTGTAATTTAAACGCGAAGTTTAGACTCCGCAAAATAATATTATGAGATTAAGAATTTCTAAAAATTAATACCCAGGACTGACTTTTTGACAAATTTTAGTAACAAAAAGACAATAATATCATCCATTAAAACTACATCAGTTTTACTATTATCCAACTCAAAGTATTATTTTATAGTCATAATTTCAGGGTGTAACTTACAGAATACTCAAATTTCAGGATAGTTTTTTTACAATTTATTATAATGGATATTTCTAACTCTAGTACTAGTATAGCTATAGGCTGTAGCAACGTTATTTAGGATTGAGGTTCTTGTTGGATCAAGTTGCCAGTTTTAACGTTTGCCTAAGCTAAATTGGGTGATGAATTATAGTCCATGCGTATGAATGTAGTACAAAATATATATATATATATATATATATATATATATATATAGGTTCCCAATCCAATAGGTATTTTTTTTAACTGTTGGATTAAGATTTAACGATTATCATAATTTGAGTAGTTTAAAAAAACAATAAAAATAAATACACATTTTTTAATATTTTTCTCTCTCCACCTTTTACCATGAAAAAAAAGGTGTCCTACTAATTTTAATTGGGTAAAACAATACTTATAGATAGGGAAAAAAATACCTATCAGATTAGTCCCTCTATATATATATATATAAGCAAAAATAAAACAAAAGGTGAAATATAATAGTTTTTACTCAAATTTGATATATGTGTTATATTAGATATTGGCTTTTGTGCTAGTTTTATTGTAATTTCATTTTGGATATGAATCTATATCTAAGGAAATAAAATATACATTTTTTTAAAGGGGATGGCTACAGTAGGGGCGTCCCTACGTAGGGTCATGCCTTAATTATCGTTGGATGGGAATCTGTGGGGAATAACGGAAATCTGTGGAGAATCTATTTATATACAGATTCTCATCCAACGGTGAATAGACAGGGCCCTACGTAGGGGCACCCCTACTGTAGACGCACCCTTTTTTAAAAGTTATGTTTAACCATGTTAAAAATGTTATTTTATATCTTTTTTATTTATTTCTTATTTTTAAATATTTAAAAAAATGAACAATTAGTCATTTTGTCCTTTGTCTTTTACCCTCTTTATGAATCTACCCTCTTATTTTTTATTTTGTATTCTAGTATCCTCAAGATTGGAAAAGAGTTCTCTTTTGTCTTCTAACACTAACACCGTTAAAATACTGTTAGTGGCAAGAACCAAATAGTCATTTCATATTCTAGAGAATTTTTTTATATATGGTATTATGCAGTTTTGTTTTTACATGACTTCTGAAAATATTTTGATATTAATAAATTAATGCAAAAACTGTTTTATTTTGTCTATTTTTTGTTTTATATATACATATATAACCATGTAAAAAAATATTTTTTTATCCTATTTTTTATTTATTTCATTTATTTAATCATAAAAATCTAGCTCTTTAGAAATATCCAATATAAAAAAAATAGAAAAAGACATTTATTTAGCTCTTTAAAAAGTGAAATGACATTTAACTACTATCTATTAACAGTTTTCTAACGATGTTAAAATTGAAGAGACAAAAGAAGGACAATGCTGTTATTTTAAAGAGGCACTTGAATACTTAGTCAAAAGTGAGGGGGTAAAAAAGAATAATTTTATCATTTTAGGGACATTTGAATACTAAGTCAAATGTGATGAGACAAAAGAAGAATAATTTTGTCATATAGGGGTATTTGAATACAATGTCAAATGTGAAAAAACAAATTCATACTAATGACAAATGTCAGCGGACAAAATAATTATTTGTTTTTATATCTTTCTAGATTCTTCCAAGAAATTTAAATTTAAAAAAAAATTACTGGTTTAGAATTCAACACATAAACTTTATAAGGAATTCTAGCAGCACTCTCTTTTATACTCTCTCAGTCTCATTGCTTGATATGAAGATTTCACTATAGTTTATCATATTATTAAAATATTAAACTAGATAGTAAAATTTATGTGTCAACTCAAAGAGGGCTGTTTCATTCTTGCCCTAAATATTTTTGAAATTAGATCAGGAAAAGAGGAGATTTTATGAATAACATTACTATATTTCACATGGGAATCTCTTCAGTTGGGTCAGTACTATTACCCATTAGAGTGAACCAGTTCCGAAGAGTTGTTTGGAATGGAGTGAGGCCCTGGGCCCCATTGGCCATTAGGGAAGGGGGGGCCAGTAAAAACTTTTAACCGCATTAATGAACTCAGAAACCAAATCTAGAATAAAAGCCAACTCATCAAATTCCAAGAAGAAAATAATTATAATATATATATATATATATATGCATGGGATTATCAGACTTGATGATCTCATTCTTGTTTTTTCTCTTCTACTCCTCTCTCTCCGTTTAAAAGGAAACGAAAATATTGAATGAGACCCTTTTCTAAGCTTCACTGAATAGCTACATTGCTTAAATAATGAATAGTATAAAAAAAAGGTGAGAAAGATGTACATTTAGCCTTCAACATTATATATGGTACGTAGCACGTACTTAGCAATAATATCTTAATTATACGAACTTTTGGATGGCCGTCTTTACTCCACGATACGTTGATTAGTGAATAAGAAAAACAAAAATCTTTTTATTTTATTTATTTTTTTTGACAATACAATATAATATATGGTCCCTTTTCTTGTGGGCCCGTTAAATTTAAAGCAACATTGACAGGAAGCACTGAAACTTCTAATTATAACAATTATAAGTTGGGTTCTCAACTTTCTTTCTTTTTGTTTTTCCTTTCTTTTTTTGTCTGTTAGCTTCTGCAGATTTTTGAGGTAACGAAACTATACATACTTAGTCCTGTATTAAGCAGGCCGGATAAGTAACATTATTCTAATACACACGTGAAACACAACAATAATAACCTTTATAGCTCAAATCTATACCAACAACAAGAATCAATCATATTGACTTCACAAAAAATTTGGCTTGCCAAAAAGGATGTGAAAGTACGTATATAGGTCCCACGAGATCCAGAAGGGAATATCTCTGCATGAGATTTAATGCTTAATAACCAGAACACGGACAATTTCTGTTGTCATTATATGTGTAATTGCATAACTTAATATGGGTTTGGATTTGGATTTGGATTTGGATTTGGATTTGGATTTGGGATTTTAATTAAATTATTAATTTGTCCTTTTCATTGATAATAAAACCTTATGCCAATAATGGACGGACCTTAAGCTCATAGCTAAATGCAGTTGTTGGGGCTACATCTATGATGGATCATGGGGGAAAGTGACCCTACGAGGGTTTCTCTGTACGTGAACAATGGAGGATATAAATGGTCCTTGTACCCTTTTCACACCCCACACACACACACCAAAAAAAAAAAAAAAAGGGTCCCAATTAAAAGAAAAAAGATGTATTAGAAAACCACTCGTGAATAATCCAAAGCTTAGCTGGGGGACGGACAGTGGAAAATGCCACAGCATAAAATATCGTCTCATTTGGGACAATCTGGTCCATTTATTTAAATCTGGGCTTTTACTTAGTTTGGGGGGAAGCTAGCTGGTGGTGAGTAAGTGGTGACGTGCATGGGTAATGAAAGACCCTTTGTTAATTAATTTGTCTGGGATTTATGTTTAAATTTGTTTATAATAGTAAGGTTTGATCCTTCCACATGAACGTTGGCTCTTATATGTATACAGTCATGCATGCTTGAAAATTAGAGGTGAACAAAAGGGCATTTACCAGTCTTAAAGAAACGAGTGGAAATAGAACGGAAGTACTAAATAAGTCGAGCCAATAAATGAGAAAGGTTTCAGACAATTTTGGGTTGCATTTTTCTCAAACACTCAAAAACAAGACTACTAAACTATAACGGTTCATGTTTGAAAGATCTGAGATCACAGATATACTAATTTTTAGATTTATTATTAGAAATAAACAAATATAAAAATTAGTTTTCGTTGTTGTTGCAACAATTAGAGGAATTCTGCTGCTATTGCAACAGTTAGTCATATTATTGTTATTGCAACAATGAAGTATTAAACGTGTGCTATAGGCAAAACAATCACAATAACGAAACTAAAAGAAAATAAATCATACCAGAGATTTTTACATGGTTCGGCTATTTTTCAATAACCTACTCCATAGGGCCACGTCCAGAGAAAAAAACATATTAGTAGAAATTTTTAAAGTACAAACACCAATGACTTGAACTAAAAAGACTCCGTCATATCTTGATGCACTGTGTTTGACTCTTCACTCAATATGTTCAGCGAGCTCCACTCGTCTTACTTGACTCCAAGCTCTTGAACTCCCTTCAATAGTTGGATCAATCTTCTCTGCTACGGTGTGCTTTCAGTTCCACACACTAGGACTCCCTCCTATGCACTAGAACCTATCTTCTCCCGAAGAACACCCAGCCCCTCTCTCGAAGGACTTTTACAATCTCAAATGATTTTTCTAGAGCTAATCACTCTAAGAACATTCAACGCTCATACAAAAATAAACTCCTATAACTCTTTTACAAACGCTCTCTTTTTCTCATAGTTTGGGCACAAAATAAAAGCTCTATTACAGTATATTTTTATCTTTTAAGTGCATATTAAATTCTTTGGAGTAGTAGAGCTTTTATAGGTGATTTTCAGCCCCCTTGGTCATCCATTGTAGTGTAAATAGGCTGAAATCAAATAAGGAAAGAATTAATAACAAAATCAAAATCTTTTCATAAATGTTGTAATCAGCCAGAAACAACTTTCTGAACAATTACTAGGAAAATGTCCAGATTTATGATTGCTTATTTGATTCGGTTCGGACACATTTTAGACAGCTGGAAATCTTCATTTAACCTGCCAAAGATTGATAATTATCCTAGAAAATCATATCTCAATTAATATCAATCAAAAGCCAAGATTTAAGAAAATTAACCAATTTTTCCTTAAATATTCGGAGTTGTTGCAACAGATCAGGAAATCTGATCACAACAACTCAGCAAATCAAATCAATTAACTAATGGAAACTTAATTAATTGATGAGATATTTTCAGCAATAATTAAAGACAAAAATTATTATGAATTCACTTCAGAAACCTGTCCAAATTCATTGATTAATAAGAGGCAATCAGATATTAATCAAGGACAAAAAAATGAGGAAATAATCAATGATATATATAGTAAATATAAAACGAATTGATTGAAAATTGATAGGAAAATATCCTAACCAGCTATGCACGAAATTCCATTTATATTTCACCTATATTATCACCAAAATCATCAAATATGGAAACAAAACACGTATGAACATATTTTAAAAAGTTTCCATATAAAGAAAAACACAAGTTTCGTTTTGTGAAGAGCTTCAGACTTATTGCAACAACTTCAGATTTGTTGCAATAACAACAGACTTGTTGTAACAACTTCTTCTTTTTTATCAACTTGAGTTCTCAAAACTTTGCCATTTAAAATGCCAAACTTTTGGACCTAACAATATATATCGCAATGTACCTTCAATATAGTACTATACATTTTAGAGTCGTGCGTATTAAATTACATCAAATTCTATCTTGGGGGAGCGGCCAGTATATAACTCCTAAAAGGGAAAGCACGGTGCAGCTCTTTTTTCAATGGTCCATAATCTCAGCAAATAGATGTCCCACTTTTGAAGTTTTAATCATGGACCTCCCCGCATGTGATTCTAAGTGTTGAGAGAAAAAAAAAAAATAATAATAAAAAAAAGGAGAGGGCTACTGTAGGGGCGTCCCTACGTAGGGTCATGCCTTAATTATCGTTGGATGGGAATCTGTGGGGAATAATGGGAATCTGTGGAGAATCTATTTATATACAGATTCCCATCCAACGGTGAATAGACAGGGCCCTACGTAGGGGCGCCCCTACTGTAGACGCGCCCTAAAAAAAATTAAGAAAACGAAGAAGAGGAATTCCCTATCGGACACAGAAAACTAACACCCTCCTTTCCTCTGACCCCGCCTTCTTCATCATACGGCGTTCAACCCAAGATCCAGTTGCCTCTGTCGTCATTGGTCCTCGACTCACCCGCTCCGCATCGCCTCTCCTCGCTGGTCTCACACCCAAAAGCCGATGATCTCTAGCAAGACAAAAACTTAAAAAGAATAAATTTAGGCTCGATTTGAAACCCAAATTTTGAAAGAAAGAAAATTGCGTCATGAAAAAAAGAAGAAGAAGAAAATACTATTTCTAAAAGTTTATAGACGTAATTTTAGTTTTATTAATTAATGAGTCAATCTTCAGTATATTAAAAAATAATATTATATCAAATTTTTGATTTTTTTGAAAATAATTTTTATCATTTTTTGTTTCAATTCAAATAAGAGAAAACGGGATCCTTTGGATTTTTTTTTTCCCTTTCCCTTCAAAAATTCAAATTCTAAACGAAGCCTTAAAGAGAGAAGAAAAAAGATTCCCTCTTTTGGTTTAATGTGAGATTCTTTTTACACAGAATACCTAATTAAGCTCGCTCTCCTTATTGCAGTTATAGATATAAAGTGGGTCGGATCAGGCTGGACCACCTTGGCTCACATTTGATAAGTTTACACGGGTTGTATACCGGGCTCAGGTCTGGTCCATCTAAAATGTGGGGTGGCCTAATCCATATTCTTATTAAGAAGCTTGGCACGACCCATTAACCCAGCTTACATTCTATGCGGGCCTAAGTGAGTCATGACTAGGGCTTCTAACACTTATACCTACAAAAACCGAAAAAAAATTACAAATATAAGGAAGTCAAATCTTTTTGAAAAATTTAGGTGAATGACCAAAATTTTAAATTTGATTAAGTAGATGTCCACTTTTAAAATTTTATAGCTAAATGTCTAGGTTTATATATTTTTACAGTTGGTAGATACACATATCTATCAATTTTATTTACTGTACTAAAATGCACTGAGTATATAATTTTTTATACTTGGTATATAAAATTTTACACTTGGTATATAAACATATATATTGGACATTTTGCTATAACATTTAACAAAGAGACATTTACTGAAATTGGGTCCAAAATTTGGTCACATTTCTATAAGATCCAATCTTTTTCTAATTTTTGTACGGTTTTTATTAGGAAAATATCACTTTTTAAAAAATATTTAAAAAAAAACTATTTTTAAAATAGTTATTGGTTACCGGTTTCAAGAAACTGGTTACTGGTTACCAGTTATATATTAGTTATAAATATCTTTGGTTATTAGTTACCAGTTTCCAGAAACTGGTTACCAGAAACTAATTGCTATTTTAAAGAATGGTTTTTTTCTAAATATTTTTTTAAAAATGGTATTTTTTTTCTAATAAAACCCGTACCGCACCTTAAGAAATACAAACTACTGTATTTTTCAAAATTTTTTCAGAAATACCGTATATTGTGTAATTTCTCCTCATGACTATGCAAGCCAAATATAGGCCTAATTTCGTTATTGTTTAAAATATTAAATATGTACTTATATGGCCTAAAATACATTTATATTCTTTTAAAATTTGAATAAATTGAAAATAATAAAAAATAAGTAAATAAATAACATTAGAAACATATAAATGAAAATATTTAATTAAGATTTTTTAAATTTTTAATTAAAAAATATATTTAAAATAATATATACAATGACTAAATATAAGTCTATAAAAATGTGGATTGGGTCGTGCTGGACCGATGAGCCTATTGCAGAGCTCCAATCTGACCCGTTATTGCCGAGCCTATTCCCCTTTATATCAGCATGAGTGAAAAGGGGTACCAGACACGTGACGCCCCTTGTGAAATTAGAGCAACTGTATATACAAAAGCCTGCAGTATTATAAATACTTGAAAATTAACAGTTCAATACCAAGGCAGGGGCAGAGGCACCGCCATAATCATGCGATACTATATTTCTGCTCAATCGTACAGTAGTACTATTGGCTGGTACTACGTACCCCTATTGCAATATATCTATACTTGCTGTATCTGGTGTTGGAATCAATATAAGAATTTTCTCTTTCCCTTGCGAAGTAAATCATGACAAAGAATTTAGTAATTATGCCGAAAGGCAAACGGGGTAAAGTCTGTGATCCGGCGCTCATCAAAATTCTGAGCATAGAGCCCCACATATAACTGTTCAGAACATATATAATGACTTGGCCAAACGTATATAGTCATTAGGAGTAATTGATCTTCAATTACAAAAAAAATAAGGATTGCAATTTCAAATTCCTAAGAAAAATGGGACGAAAAATGAATCACAAATACAACAGCAAAAAAGTTTGTGAGTTAGCATAATTTTTCAACAGAAAAAGATAACAATAGTCACCAGCAAACTATTGCCTTCAACACCTGCTCCTAAGCTGCGTTCTTAGTGGATTTGACTATATGATTCTAATACCAATTGAGATACATGCTCGTTGATGAAAAGAAAAACAACTCATCTGCCTAACAGATCAAAATCAAAGAAGAAAATTTCAGATTCAAGATTAGGTAAGTGGACTTAAAATCTATACAAAATGTGAAGCTACAAACCAAATCTAAATCTGGACTTATTAGAAATTTACAAAAAAAAAAAAAATCTCTCATCCTCGCGAGAGGTCAGAGAGGAGGAGGAAGGGAGGCCAGAGAAGGAGACACTCCCTCTCCGACCTCTGTGAGACTGAGAACGTTGGTAGAGCTTTTTTGAGAAAGAAAAATATATATATAATGGGTCTTCTTTTGGTAAAACATATATTATCGAGTTTTATCTACACTAATTATTGACAAAACTAGTTATCATAAAAAAATTAGTGTATATTATGTATGTAGTGACACGTCCATTCAAATAAAACAAGCATTGGATGTGGATTTATGGTAACATTTTCACAAATTAGTGAAATTGTAGCTTTAAGTAATTTACAAAAGCTATCATCTAGGTGGGCGATATATCATATATGAGAGAGCTAGCTAGGTGTTAAAGTAAGCGGATCCATCACATTAGGTTGTTTGGTTTTGGACCCTTAATTTGGTCCCTCACTCCCCCACAATTGTCCCCCCCACACCTTGACAAAGAAATCTCTATCTCTCTCCCTCTGTATGACTCTAGAGTGAGTCTCTACATGTTGATAAACATAAACCCCATGTCCTGTGGTCAATAAACCGTCGTACCATTCCATGATAGGCTTTTTGCTGCTACATTTCGGAGCCTTCCAGTAAGGGACAGCACTCCATCTATACATTATTACCAATAAACCCCATATCAACCCCCTTATTTCAATTTCAGGCCCATCTAACACTAACTACATTATTTATCATATCGTATCGTTTTTTCTCATACTCACCACCACTCAAAAGAAAAAAAATAAAAGAACAATATTTTTTGTTTAATAATGGAATCAGCTGCTGTGAACGACTACTGTAACAATAATAGTAGCAATGAAAACGACGTGGTCAGCTGGTTTGAGGGTGTGTCGGAGAACGCGGGTTGGGTCCAGACTCAGACGCTTCGCCGGATACTGGAGCTGAATCATGGTACCGAGTACTTGAAGAAGTGGTTCAAGGACATAGAAATCGAAGAGGTGGAGGGATGTGCATTGGAAGCGCTCTACACCAGTCTAGTACCCCTTTCCACCCATGCTGATATAGAGCCTCTCATACAGAGAGCTGCAGATGGGGACACCGCTCCTGTTCTCACTCAACAACCTATAACTACTCTCTCTCTAAGGTATAACTATTAACATTTTTTTTTGAACATATTTGTGTGTATATATATATATATATGAATATGTATGTATGTGTGTATTTTCTTTTTTGAATGTATTTGTGTTCTATTTCATTGTGCCAAAAGGCCAGTTCTTTTGAAACTTTATAATATATATACTCTGCTGATGAAAAGAATGTGATAATTGGGACGCTATGGGCTTTATATATTTAGATTCTCTTTTGGTCCTTAATTCCCTGTTTCTTGGATTTGTATATGATTCAATAATTATCTTATATACTATTGATTAACCATTGAGCTGTCTTACTATAATATTGATGATTTGAAAGAACCAAAAAAAAAAAAAAAAAAGATAAACTAGCTAGCTTACTTTATTAGCACTTATATTTTTTCTTTCATTTTTTTCAATTTTCTTTTTTTTTTGTGGGAACACTAATAATTTGGTTGGTTGAAGCTCCGGTACCACGGAAGGAAGGCAAAAATATGTACCTTTCACAAGGCACAGTGCTCAAACCACACTTCAAATTTTTAGATTGGCAGCAGCTTATAGATCAAGGTTCAACCCCCTATACCAATGTTTTTTCATATAGCTGCCTACTTAAATGATTCCAACTACTTGTAGTAGTACTTTTAATGAACTTTTTCTCTTCTTTTTTTTTTTTTCTCCATTTTTTAATTTTATTTAATAGAGTTTATCCAACAAAGGAAGGAGGGAGAATCCTTGAATTCATATACAGCAGCAAACAGTTCAAAACAAAAGGTGGACTAACGGTAGGAACAGCCACAACCCACTATTACAACAGTCAAGAATTCAAAATCAAACAGGAGAAAACCAAGTCCTTTACTTGTAGCCCCCAAGAGGTCATCTCAAGTGGAGACTATAAACAGTCAACTTATTGTCATCTCTTACTTGGGCTCTTCTTCTCTGACCAAGTAGAGTTCATAACATCCACTTTTGCCTATAGCATAGTTCAAGCCTTTACTGCCTTTGAAGAGCTATGGAAAGAGTTGTGTATTGATATAAGAGAAGGCACTTTGAGCACTACAAGAATCAAGTTACCAAAACTAAGAAAATCAGTGTTGGATGTAATCTCTCCAAACCCAAATTTGGCCTCGAAAATCGAAGCGAATTGCAAGGAGTTGGAAGATTTGGATTGGTTTGGTTTGATTCCGAAGATTTGGCCTAATGCCAAATATGTTTACTCTATAATGACAGGGTCAATGCAACCTTATTTGAAAAAGTTAAGGCACTACGCTAAGGACTTGCCATTAGTTAGTGCTGACTATGGATCAACTGAGAGTTGGATTGGAGCCAATTTGGATCCTTGCTTGCCTCCAGAAAGGGTCACTTTTGCGGTGATTCCCACTTTTTCTTACTTTGAGTTCATACCACTTTATAGAAGGAAGCAGAATTGCAATAAGGTCAGCGATGACTTTATTGAAGAGCAGCCAATCCCACTCTCCCAAGTAAAGGTTGGACAAGAGTACGAGATCGTCCTCACCACTTTCACTGGTATGTTACTATTGTTTGATTTTTTTATTTTTTTTACCAAGTTAAACTAACATGGCATATCGTCGTTTCTCAACATCAGATCATATTCTATAAATTCAGAACTACAATCACCAACATATAGAATATAGTGCTTTTCTTCGTACCCTATCACAAAATTCATATTCTTATTGATGTTTTGATCTCAAATATTTGGGAATTACTTATTAGAATCTTTTACATGAAGTCCAGTATGGTCTCTCAATCAATGATCAACCGACATTATATATATTCGGCTAGTTGATCTTACACTTTAACAATGGGCCTAGATCATATAATATCTAGAGATTTTCCCTCGAGAAAAAACAATCCCCACTGTAAAACAGTGGACGGTGGAGTACTTGATATGTCTCCGGACTCCATTGACATTTAATGTCCTCCTAAAATCTCATGACGAAACCCCACTCCCCAAAAGAAAAAAAGAAAAAAAAAGTGAAAACGTACAAGTATAGCCTGGCCTTGATTAGACGCAGATCGATGTGAACCGTTGATAAATTGTGCAGGCCGAAAGACCCTGGATAATCACTTTTTTATGACACATAGACCCACTAGGCTATATTTTGAAAAAGCTTTAGTGGGGCATCTGAAATAGTACATATATAATCAGATGCATTATAATTTTGCACGCATACAATTACTTAACGGTATTTTTCACATGTCATGTTTTGTTCTTCCTCCTTTAGATATTATTCCTTTTATCATTATAGTCATTAAAAAATCACGTATAGATTATCTATATCTGATATTGTCAATGCAATATTTACGTTAATCCAGGACTTTACAGGTACAGATTAGGGGACGTAGTTGAAGTGGCGGGTTTCCACAACGGGACCCCAAAATTAAACTTCATATGCAGGAGAAAGCTTTTGCTAACTGTAAACATCGACAAAAATACCGAAAAAGACCTCCAAATAGTAGTGGAGAAAGGGTCAGAACTGTTGACCAGCAAGGCCAAAGCCGAACTCGTTGACTTCACCAGCCATGCTGACGTGGAAAACCAGCCGGGGCATTATGTCATCTACTGGGAAATCAAAGGGGAAGCCGAGGAGAGAGTCCTTAAAGATTGTTGTAGAGAAATGGACGCGTCGTTTGTAGACCATGGCTACGTCGTTTCGAGGAGAACCAACTCAATAGGTCCCTTAGAGCTATGCATCGTGGAGAGAGGGACTTTTAAGAAAATTTTGGACTACTTTATTGGGAATGGTGCAGCCCTGAGCCAGTTCAAGACCCCTAGGTGCACTACCAACCAGGTTATTCTCAAAATCTTAAATGTGTGTACCACTAAAAGGTTTCATAGCACTGCTTATGACTAGATAAAAGGTTTCATAGCACTGCTTATGACTAGATAAAAGAACAAATAAACACAATTTGATCTTGATACTATATTTGTCCTCCAATAAAACCATTCAGGATTTTCGTTTTCCTTTTTTTTTTTTTTATTTCCCTTATAATTTTGAATATATAATGGATCATATATATATATATATAGCAAAACTTCAACTTTTTTTTTTAATTGGTAGAGTTAGTCAACGTACTTTGTTCAACTTGAGTTGTTTAGTTTTTTTTACCCTTTTATTAGAGTCTGTATTTATATAACATGTCGGTGGAATACATTAACATGTATCTGGATTATTTGATAGATCCAAAAACTGAAAAGCTGGTGTAATGGGTATTGAGTTGTAGATGAAACAATATTGGTCCTATCCCTCCTAGTGGAGAAGATTATCTGGAATCGAGTATTCGAATTTGTGGGGAGTGGTTGAAAATTTAGGTCACTCATAACGCCACGGTACTTTGTATGATTCGAAAAATAAAGGCACGGAAAATGACATCGATCTCACCCCCTCTTGGATTGCTTTTGCCAATTTCAAGTATATGGATAATTTTCATGGGTATGCCAAGAATGTTCCACGTATGTTCACTAGAAATGGAAAAGATATATAATTAATTAGGGTTTGGATCCAATTCGTTAATTTTTGAAATGTAACAAGTAGTATTCAATACTATATACTCCATATCTATATATGGAAGTACAACATGAATCTCAAGACCTTCGAACACGAATTTGTGATTTACGTGCTAGACATGATGGTAGAAAATCAATATTCCGTGAATTCCAACAATTGTATTAAAAAGTGATATTTTTAATGCAACTAAAGTATTATTTTCACATATGAATATGTATATATATGTACAGACCTAGCTAGGAGAGTTTTCTCTCTTGCTCACTAGGGTCTCGAGTGTGGGAGGTCTTGCCAGTCTTTTCTGGCTTCCATCGTTTCTTTGGAAACGTTCAATTTTTTCTTTTTCCTTTATTTTTTTAATTACTATTTCTCTTTGGATTACTTTCTTTTTGTCCGTTCTCCCCTCTTTCCCACTAGAATGAGGTGCGTCATCTAGTTATATCTCTTTTATATATATTTTTTGTTCTCTTCTTTTGTTCTTGTCTGACATGAATGGATCCAGAGGAGATAGCCAGACTTTGTGAGCGTCTAAACTTAGACGATCAAGATGGTCCAATGATAAAGATGAATACGTCCATAATTGAAGATGGGAAAGAGAAAATGAAACCTTGTCTTGTTGGTCGGATTTTTGGCAATAAAATTGTTAATCGGGAGGGTCTAGGTGATATGGCTGAACAGGTGTTCCAGGGATACTTTTTTGTAATTTGATTAGGGAGAAATTAATTAAGTGAATACTTAATTAATGATAAGCAAGATAGTGGTAGAAAATGGAAAAAATGACGTGAAAAATTGTAATGATATAATTCTACGTGTCGGAAAATTATTGGCATCTTTGACACTTAAACCTGCAAATAAACAGGTGTGGCTGGTTTCAATGACCATCACCACGTGTTAGATAGCCAGTATTTTTGACGCAGGTAATACCAGCCATATGGTCAGAAACAAACAAAAAGATGGTTAGTTTTTCTGACACAGGTGATTCCAGCCATTCAATTATAAATATAAATAAACGATACCAAAAATAAATAACAGGAATATAAAATACTGAATTTAACGTGACCGGTTGCAAATAAGGGTCGTAAACGCTACAACTCCGCTTGCTAAATAACTCAGAGTCACGGATCTGCAGATATTTAAAGTACTGAAAATAACATGGACGGTTGCAAACAAGGGTCGTATATGCTATAACTCAGCTTGCTAGATAACTCTTCCACACAGATCTACGAGTAATTTAAATTACAGAATTTAAATATTAGTTGTTATGTTAGTTGATAAGCACCACAAAGATATAGAACGTGAGAAATTGGTCTGAGGAGTAGTCAGTACTCCATCTATGAAATTGGAAGTTGGAATAATGATGAATTTTGTGGCTGAATTAATCACAAAATTTAGATTTGTAATAAAAAGAAATTGGTAGAATTTAAGCTATTATAGAATTAACCAAGTATATAACTTGAAGAATAAGAACACGAACTAAACTTGGTGGTATTTGTCGGAGAGTTTGAAAACTATGACTCTGTTTGTTTTGGATGAAGTTTAATATATATTAATATATATATATAGTTTATGAACAAATAATTAAAGAAAGAAAATATAGAATCTGTCACGACCCAAAATCCAAGGCCGTGATTTTTAGTAATTTTATGTTGAAACAGTAGTAGATAATGATTTTCTAAAATTTCAGAAAGATCGAGTACTTATAATTTAAATTTTCAATCCTCAAGGTAAGCAAATTTCGAAATTTAGGAACTTTTCAACTGTATTAATTTTCCTAAGAAAAATCCCTTATTATTACCTATCCTTCGAGAAAATATTTTACTTAAAATTTATATGAAATACTAATTATTAATTTACAACATTTGAAAATTCATAAACTTCAATAAAATGAGTCAATTTAAAACCTTAGGACCATAGTTCAAATAATTTACATAAAATCATTTATATTTCTAAGTACTCAATTTAATAGCAAAATCTTCCTCATACTTCCACTTAGTAATTATACTACAATTGGCTAAATAAAATTTGACATAGAAAAGGGAAGAGGATATGGAGTAGAGTAGGAACCAACCATTGAAGAGGAATGAAACTGCAAACATATACCAACTATGCTTGCCAAGCCACCAGACAAATAACCCAAAATAAATCAACACCTGAAAGTAGGAGGAAGTAGGGGGGTGAGCATGGGAATGCTCAGTAGAGAATCGATTACCAATTTTTATACATAAGAAAATATACTCACGTTGAAGATCCTGCATGATTAGTGTTCCATTCAAAACAGTTCACAAAACTCAAGTGAAAATCATGGTCCAACGGTTCAAATATATTGAAAACCATAATAGAACAAGTATAATGCACATCACATAAATCAACACATCACATGAGCTCTCATCCTCTCATCACAACCAGAGCAATGTATCAAGTGCTCTCTGCCTGACATCTATCTCTGAAAACCGGAGGGACACCCATTTGTCTAATCCTACCGAATCGGAGGGGTACTGAATGCCTACACCTACCGAATGGAGATAGTCAGAAAACAAACCCTGCGCAGGTTTACGGGCTCTCACCGAAGGCGGGTGTACTAGTCCGCCTACTACAACACTGCGATGCCTAAGATGACTCTCATGCGTGATCCTATGGAATGTACAATATATGGAATCTCAAACAACCATGCAGTATTTTTTAATCAAATCACTTTTAGTCCTCAAAAGTAAGTTCTCAATTCATTTGGGATTTTCTAAAAATTTCGGCATTACAACGGCCGTTTTTGATCAAAACCCAAAATCCAATTTCCTGCATAAAACAGTTCAAAACAATATATATGACACGCCAACCAGTGTGACGTGCCTCCAAGACAGTTTATATCTCAAATCAGGACAAAAACAGATATAAACACAATTTTTATAAATCATTTCACAAAGTTCCATATTTATCCAAAATATGTGAAAAATAAAATTAAACCAATTTAAAGAGCAAGTAATCGAATCCCTACCTCAATTGAGTATTCAAATAGCTCTACAGGGCTTTGGAAAAAGTTTGACGTCATTTGGGTGTCATTTGGAGGGTCGAGTGTCGTTTTCAAATCTTTTGATCAATAGGTTTGAAAACTCGATTTTCAATCGGAACTTCAGATTGTGAAACGGACCGCACCGCTGAATTCAGAGCACCCAAAAATACTAGGTTAGACATATAATTCGATCGATTCGGGCTCGGACCGAACTCGAGCCCACGGCACGTAAATCGAGACGATCTAAGCCGTTAGATTTAGATTTTTGGGTCCGTCAACAAATATAGCCAATATATATATCAAAAGTTTTGTTTTCACGAGTAAGTCACAAATATGAGGTTTGTTTTACGATCTAACGGTCGGATTGTAAAAATAAAATATAAAACTAAAATAGCTCAAAATTGACAAAAATGGCAAAANAGAGAGAGAACGAGAGTGAGAGTGATAACGGGAAGGGAGAGAGAGAGAAAACGTGTAATACAATCAAAAATCTGATTTTTGATTTTTTTTTTTTTAACTTTATGGTCAAATGACCAAATTACCTTTAAAAAAACTGGGTTTTTACAGAATCAGTTTTGATGAGATAAAGAGAGAGAACAAATGGAATTTGGTTGTAGGAAAAGACCAAAAGGGAACTTTACATATTAATTTGGTAGTAAAACATATATGAAGTTATGAATGGATGATCATGTGAGATGGTTATGTTTACGGTGGAGAGTTGAACCGAATGAAAGAAATGATGCAATAAAGGTGAACTGATGAAGGGGTAGGACCGAAAGAGAAATTAATTTTGTAATTACATGGGGGATTTGACAAGAGATAATAAGTGAGAGAGAGAAAAAGAGAATGTATATGAAAGAAAAAAGAAGAAAGAGTTTCTATTGATCTACAATTAATAGCCTATATATAGGCAAAACCTCAAACGGTTGAAGCAGTGTAAAGCGTCACCCATTAGACACCTAAATGACTAATGTGTCGTCACTAAATCTGAGCAATCTTAATCATGTAACACCTAGCTCAGAAGAAGTGGTCCAATAACATCTTAAAACATAGCCTTGTAGTATCACGACACATAGTACAGTGACTAATGTGGCTCAAGCTCCTCGATAATGTGGCGTTAATTTAACTATGTCCCAATAAGAAATTGACACTTGTTTTGAAATGTCAAAATTTTCTAATATCTAGTATAATTTTAACCCATCATATTTTCTTAATTTAACCACATATTACACAATTATCATATAATTTGTGACTTAATATTTTAGTTAGTTACTAATTATAAAAATTTTGTCACACCCCAAAACATTAAGTCCCCTGAGCTATAGTGAATGAAGACATTCACTAGAGCTCATTAATGTGAATTTTTCTGAATATGGTCTTCAAACATGTCTTAGAAATACTACATTCATAGAGAGAGAATTTCTTCTTTTGGATGAATTTCTGGGACAAGATGAAGTACCATTTCCTTACAGATATATCCCAACTAGGTTGGCACCCACCTGTAAAATAATCCGATATTCTTCCAACAAGCTCAGGATAATAGATCGCTTGCTCTAGTTGGGTTCCAAATAGTTATGTCAAAATATTTCCATTGAATTAGCCCAACCCAAACAACGCCTCATTAAAACCATACTTAGAGCAAAACCCAGTGGGAAAAATCTCTAGAAAGGCAAAAAAGTACGTTGCATATGAGCAACACTTTGGAGATGAGCTTGAGTACTGTTGAGACTAATTTCTGTGAAGCTTCAATCATTATTTTTAGCTTTCTTGCTAACAAAAGTTCTTTGTAAAGGCTTGTGATGCTATTAAGAATGGCTCTTCTAAAGAAAGTTTACTGCTTCCAAATGGGTATGAGCATCTTATGTAAATAAATTATGAGGAACAAATTTCTTTTCCTTGCAAAATTGAAAGATTAGTCCAATATAGAGAACAAAGTCTCACATTTAGATATAAGAGAAAATATAAATAATTATTAGGGATAAGAATAAGAAAAATAGAAACTAATAAGAGTTTCAATTAGTCCTCAATATTTATTGGTATAGATGATAATTAATAAATTGGCTATATAGTAAGATATAATATCTGATAAGGAAGTTCCCACGATAATTAATTGGACACAATCTACATCTGATTTTTATTTTTAAAGTCAGAAGTGTTGGTATAAAGATAAAATATAAGTATAAAATTACTGATATTATTTTGAAACAGATCATCTTGTTGATAGCCTTGAGATATTCAACATTTTGCCTGATTCTTTTTTAGTTGGGTTATTTTGTCGATAGCTTTGGCATTTCACGTGATTCTTTTTTCAGTTAGGTCATCTTGTCGATAGTTTTTGACATGTCACGTGATCCTACTTTTGGCTAGGTCATATTGTCGATTAGACTTGATGGTATATCGCATGATCCTACTTTAGCTAAGTCATATTATTGATAGCCTTAGCATCTCGCATGATCCTGCTTTAGTTGGATCACCTTGTCGATTGTCGTAGCATTTTGTATGACTGTACAAGTTGTCAGATAATGATTTCAGTTTCGTCTAACCTCAATTAAATATTAAAGTACTAAAGCTTATAAATTACATGTACCATATGATAGAAGTACAAAAAAATAGAAACTAACCACTTATTGTAACTGAAATATTTTACAACTAACAATTCCCAATGGAGGGATGTTTGTAGAGTTATTATGGTCGGTATCGAAAACTAATCTGGGCTTAAAATCTAGTGAATTATTGAAGATGGTTCATATTACCTCATTACAGAACTTGAGACTTTATGGATTTTTACATGGAAATTTCTGGATTTCTTGATAGTTATTTACAAACTTTTTTTCGCCAGTCGTCTCAATAGCATTGTAGACATTTATTTAACCTCTTCTATGGTTAGAGAATGGGTTATTCTCAGCTCTTTGTTGTTGTTGTCCTAATAAAATTTCGCCTCTTTGAGCTTTTTCATGGTAAGTTTTTCACACTGTATAGCAGTCAAATATAGCATGACCCACTTTCTTGTGAAACAAATATAACTTGAGGTACTTTGTTTCTTCTAGTGTAGGCAAAGTTTAGACTGGTAGAGGCCATAATACCCCATCCCCTGTCCACACTCGTGCGAGTGCAACGATTTGATTTTGTGTTAGAGGTATCTCGTGAGGGATTAGTTGATTTCTTTTGTCTTGACGCACTTTTTCAACCAAAGTGACCTCTTATTTTCGATTGAAAAAAGATGGCTTGCCCCAATTCTCAGCACTAGACATTCCGGAAGATTTATACAATTCCATTATTGTGATATCCAGAATTCACAAATGACACCCGTTTCCTCACATAATTAAAGAGCCAATAATAACATGATGGCATAATATTTTTTTTGCATATATAAATGCATTTAAGTACAAATAGTTTTGAGTATTCATTTTACTATATTGATTATTTTATGATCCTTGTTTGTTAAGTAAGTTTGTCGTGAAATGCTCAAAATATGCTCTTTGGTACAAATATGACGTGTATTTAATTGACAACTCTAAACATGACTTTTGGATTTAAGTAATTTTAAGTTGATATATGATATTGATTATTAGTGCTTCATTACCGTAAGTAGAAAATTTCTGCTTAGCTGAACATTAGTCGTTTCAAGTTATTTTTTTCTATTGTTTGTACGATAAGTTTCTGTGTAGTCAACTTAGAAGCTTTTTGTATAATTAGCTTGGAAAATTTCTTTTTATTTTTTTTATGGCTGAACCAATAGTATAATGAATGCATTTATGAAGTCATATTTGAGTATTTGTTATTCCTTCCTTAGTTCGCTTATGTGTATTAGTGGGATTTATTATGGGAATTGAACAGTAGAAATTGTTAGCATACATACACTACTCTCATAGTTGTGATTACTAATAGCAGAGGATTCTAATTTCTAAAATTTGTGTACTTATGATATTATTTTAGTGTCTTGTAGAGGACTTTCCTACTCCAAGAAAATTAACGTGCAGTGAGTTAATATATGGATGTTGTTTACTTGGGTTTGATGCGATTATAAACTTTGAGATGGGAAATTTGAATTGAAGGCTTGATTGATTGGTGTATACTATTATTTTTACTTTTTGCTTTAAGGTATATGGGTATATACGTATATGAATGTAGATGTTTTTTAGTCAAAAACTAGAATTTGTACCCTTATGAGCTTGGTAATCAAAGAATCTTTTATTGATAAAATATTAGGAATAAATCAGTTGTACCTTGAGCAAAAAGTATTTTGCAAATAACGATTTGAAAATCTTAGAATTGAGGTAAGTAATGTTACACCTGCAATGTAAGAAATTCTTTGTTTCTATGAATCTGTAGAATTTGTTGATATAGAATCTGTGGTTATGTGTACATACATATATATCATCTAGCTTTGTATGAGACATGAACACATGGCGTATTTATATTGTCTGACGAGTATTAGTGAATAGGGTGTGGCGGGCTAGCGCTTAAACATATGATATGGTTTCTTCGGGAACACTCTGGTCCTTTCGGGGACACTATGATTCCTTCAGAAACACTCTGACAGCGATATAGGGTAGACCTCTGCTATACATAGAGGAGATTTCTTCTAGGGCTCGAGACTTCTATATAGCTCATGATATATTATACGTTCTCTGAGTGGCTCAGTATGCAATTCACGGTCTTGTCAAGTAATACAATATACACAGGAATCCCGATCATATGATTATCTATTTCATATTATATGTATTCTGCCTTTGCATACGCTACTTACTGAGTTTTATACTCATAAGTATTCTTACATTGCAGAAGGTACTGCTGATATGT
The DNA here is from genome assembly GCA_002914845.1 of Trema orientale. Taxonomy (NCBI): domain Eukaryota; kingdom Viridiplantae; phylum Streptophyta; class Magnoliopsida; order Rosales; family Cannabaceae; genus Trema; species Trema orientale. The sequence continues at coordinate 445,078 of JXTC01000205.1, forward strand.
GAGTTTGGAGGAGGAGTGCAGACTTTCTGACCGCAGCTTGTGTATATAAGCATTTTGACGCTGTGGTATCCTGACCCAGAATTTTGTATCTGTTTTGAGTGTGTGTATATTATGTATATTTTTATGAGAGATCCACTTTATAAGTATGTTTATATGTAAATATTACACTATGTGTAATTATGAGTGTGTTTTTCTTTGTCTGTCAAAAAATAAAAAAAATAAAAAAAAGTTTAATTTTTCACTAATTTACTAAATACAAATACCATATTTAAAAGACATGTTTGCAAAATAATACAAGGAAATGAGCAAACAAGAAAATAAGCATAAAACATGGTATAAAGCGCGAAATGTGGTATTTAGAGAATTGAATAGGCCGTAAAATGCTCGGCCCAATTAAAAGAAATATAAAGAGATTTTATAAAATATCACCACTAGAAATTACGCATACCACAAAATATATGATTCCTAAGAAATTCTTATTTTCTAAATCTTTTACCAACAAAAGTAATAAAAATATAATTGGGCCCTACTAATGATAATGGTAAAAATTTAAGACAGATTTCATATCTTATGGAAGTCGTGATGGATCATTAGGCCTTAATATAATACCACACATACTGTGGCCTAGCGAGGGCTTCATGTTGCATGCATATAACGTAAATGACATCCGAAGAACTTTCTTTGTGAGCTTAAAGCCAATATCCTCGAGATGGAATTGTCTATCTTTTGCAAGTAAATGATTTTCTTGCACGACAGAGGAATTAGTCCAGATAAAAATTCAAACCAAGAAAGATAAATATTGGTGGTATTTAACAATAAAATTGACTCCCCAGTATTTTGAATAATTGTCAGGAAGAGGTAAACTCAGTCCCTAGTATCTTGTTAAATATTTTGGTAATCTCCTTGAACTTTTAAAAGGGTGGAGAGGGAGTGATGCCAAAAATTGACTAATTATGCTTGAAAAATATTTGCGCAAAAATTAGTCGTAAAAGACACTCATGATAATTTTCAAGAAGTATTCGAGAATAAGAGATTTAATTCTCAGAAATTATGAGGTTTTGAAAAAATGTTTTAGAAGGTAGAGAATATCCAGAAATTATTACAAGCATTTGTGAGAAAATATGCCACTCGTGAAAAAAGGAGAACCAAGAGCATATGGTGGGGTGTTTATCGGAAAAGAAACGATAAGGTTTTAAAATAGCAGCATGGGAAAAGTACGAAAATCATCGTGCAGAAAAGCTCATAGCAAGGAGTGAGAAATCCATCTACATGCAGGAAGTTTAGAGAGTAAAAATGTAGAGGAATACTTATGAATTTGTCACGATGAGTTTTTAGAATAGCTGCATGAGAGAGGTATGAAAAATCATGCAGGGAATCTCACATGTGAGAGTGAGAAAATAAATTACATGCAGAGACTCAAAAAGTGAGATTTAAAAGCATATAGAAAAATATTCATCGGATTTACACGATAAGGTTTTGACCTGTAACGGCCCCTAGTTTAACCATAATGTCATATACAGCCAAACTAGGAAGTGTTATTCTTTCTTAAACATTATCTTTAGTTTTTATAAAATGGTGGGCAAATTTGAACTGTCTAAAACCTTTAAACAAAGCAACTGCATGGTATTTCTTGTTAGAAGTGTCTTTACAAAATGTACAATCAAAAGAAGTTTTCAATAGTCTATTTTGCCATCAGTGGTAGTATTTACACTGTACCAAAAATCTGAAACCAACAAAAATGTCGCCCACAGGTCAAGCTCGTCCACATCTGTATGATCATAGCGACAAAAGGCAAGCCAGGCAACCAGCTAGTCAGTACCAAAATGTGCCTCCTCATCTGCATCACAAGACTAAAATGAGCTAAAGCTCAGTAAGTAAAAACTATGCATGCTTATGCATGCTTTAAAATCCCATAAAGTTCCCATTGTACCCTTTTCTTTCTTAAACATTTGAATCCATGTATTTTCCTTAAAAATTATTCATAGTTGGGCCTCTTAGCACACTGCTAGTCCCGTAAGTCGATAGGCCATGATAACATTGGGCAGAAACTCTGGCCAGGAGTAAAAATAAGGTGCGACCATCGTGTGAAGTTTTTGAAAACTCCTTCCCTCATCAAAGGGGCATCCCACACCGCGCTAATATTGTCTCGCTTCAACGAGACGCATCATAAGATCCGCAAGTCCCGCTTCAACGGGAGAGTCTGTATCAACAGACTTAGCTACCCAGCTTCGACAGACCAGCAATTGTACTTAAAACTTATCTTATAAAAATGGTACAATGGTACTTACTTTCAAATACCTTGTAATAAAATTCTCAATTTGCAT
>JXTC01000205.1:464158-478005 GCA_002914845.1 Trema orientale
AGAAATCCCAACCTTTCGTCTCCTTCTTCCATTTTTTCTTTGAAGCCCGAGAGTACTCCGGCCACCTGCAGAGGTTTCTTCTCTATTTCCGGCGAACCATCTTCTTACCTTGGACGAATCATTAGAGTATTTCAGAATCTTCCTCTCGAAAAATTAAGGTCAGTTTCTTCTCGTTTATCCTCTGTTGAATCTCTATTTTTTCCAGAATTTTTCTGTACCGGATTTAGGATTTAGAAACCATGAAATCTAGGTTACAGAAACAAGGATTGTAGAGGTTAAAACCCTATTTTTGCCATTTCGATGAACTGGTAGATGAGGGAATGTTGATGAGAATCGAATCATGTAGAAATTAGGCTCTAGAACGAATGACGAACGTACGAATGACGAATGATCGCTTCAAAAATTATAGAAATAGCCGAATACTTTGCAAATCCCAATTACCGTGTATTACTCGCACATAGCGAAGATACCTGTAAAAAAGTAAACAATACGCCTATTTCTAGGTCACATTTTAGGTTAGCATAAATCAATATATGATTTGACCTGTAGGATGATGCTCGCATAGGAATTTAAATTTTTCCTTGGTTCATTTTTCAGATGTCTAGTAGCGAAGAAATTAGGGAAGGGAATGCGTTCTCAGGGGAGTCGTCATTCTCTTCTACGAGCACCAAGACTAGCTCCATAGACCTCGATGACTACGTAGAGCGACCTGAAGTAGAAATAACCGGGACTAGACAGAGTAGTCCTCGCATGGGCGACCTCCCTCAAGACCAATAGCCTCAGTATATTAGGAACACCCCCGAATATGCGAAGGGTCTTCAATACGTGGAGGGAGATTGGTCATGTACCAATATCCAGACGAGCATCTCTACGAATAAGCTCGAGAAGATCATCCGCGTCTACAACATCAATACCCTTCTTCGCATTCCTACAGAATTCAATCGACCACACACCCCTCCTCGTGGCACTGCCTCTTTCTCTGAGGCAGTGCTCAGGTGCGGCGTCCATCTCCCACTCCATCCATACATAAAATCCATCGTCGACTATTACGGCGTCGTTCCTTACCAATTAACCTCTAATACTTATAGATATATGGTAGGCTTGTATATACTATACCGTAAGCTTAGTTTAGGAACCCCCACTCCTGAAGAATTTGCCTGGTTCTACCAAGTGAAGTCGAATCCTTCTGATTTCGGCTTCTTCTATGCGAGCAAATGGTCGAATCAGGCGATAAAGTCCATTCATGGAGTTCGCAACAATATGGGAAAATGGAAGAACCCATTTTTTCATTTTGACTACGCTGATAACGGATTTTTTCAAAACCCTGGTAGGTAATCAAATAAACTTGTCTGAATTTTATAATTTCTTCATAGTACCTAATTGCTTGTCTATATCTTCGCAGAAAACAAAGAGCGCCCTGGTCTCAACGAGGCACAGCTCTCAAGGGTATACAAGATCAACGCCCTGCCGACAGAGGAGTTCGATTGGAAAAATCTTTGGACGACCAAGAATTTGATCGACTGCGGGCTATTCCCGAGGGGCGCATCGTTACCATACTCTGCTAACCGTTCGTCGAGACCCTCGAGCTCCAGGAAGAAGAAGGTGAGGAAATAAAAGGAGGTAGGTGTGTCGTCTTCCAAGTCTAGGAAAAGGAAAGCGGCAACTCCTATTATCGAGCCACCCTCTCCCGAGGCCGAGTCTCCTTTAGCATCGCAGCCACAAGAAGGTAACTCTTCGAATTTTGTACATATCGCACCTTGTACCTCGCAATTGTTAATTGATTCTGTTTATGCAGATATGACTATCGGCAGTGGTCTGCGAGCTCCTCCGTCCACTCTGGGGTCCATTGCAAAATCCAAAACTCCAGAGAACACACCTCCATCCAAAGGAAAGGAGAAGGTCGACTATTCCAAGAAAAGGAAGGTCGCCTTTGAGGACATCCCAACTAGCTCTCCTCCTCCTCAGCCAGCTGTTCTTTCAAGTCAGCAAGAGCCTTCCCAAGAGCCGGCTACTGCAGAAGCAAGCCAAAATAAAGACGAAGAAGTCATCGCACTTCTTTGTAAATTACCAGATAAGGCTGGCATGAGTGCGGCTTTTATCGATCGCTTCACTTCAGAGGAAGCTTGGGAAAAGATGAAGAAAAGATCTCCTAGGGTCGCATTCAGTGCTACTATGAGAATGCTTGCCAATGTAAGTTTCACTTTTTTTTTTCCTTTATCTTAAATTCTTCGATCTTTGTTCTTGCATTAATAACATGTTTATATATCAGACTGCTGCGGCTGCCGTATTAATGTACGACCCGATTCTCGAGAGTGTGGAGAAGGGCGAGAAGGTCGAAGCAATGGCCCGCACTCTTGAAAATTCGGAGAAGACTCGCGAGGACGAGAAGTCATCCTTCGAGTTGGAGAAGAAACAGCTGGAGGAGGATCTGGAGAAGGCGAAGCTCGAGATAGGCAAGCTCGAAGAAAAAGTCAAGAATCTCGAGAAGACTATCACCGAACATCCGGAGGCTTTAAAGAAGGCAGCCGAAGAAGCAGGTCGCAAGGCAATAGAGGACTTCAGAGCAACTGAAGTCAAGGAGATCGAGGAAAAAGCCAGCGACATCGCCTCTTCGACGATCATCTACAATATTTACTACGAGCTTCCGGAGTTCGATTTTTCTATTCTTGGCGAGGACGTCGTCGAGCTTGTCAACAGCTGGAGAGAGGCAGAAGCTATGGAAAAAGCGGCGGAAACGGGAGCGAGCACTTCTGCCAAATAGTTAAATCTATGTAATTTTGATAATTGCGGGCATGTCCCGTTTTAATTTTGTAATATACTATACATTTTTGCACATGAGTGCAACTTTTAATTTTATAGAAGTTTTTTAATTGAAGATTTATTCGTCGAACTGTTTTTCTGTAAAATAAACAAAGGTCATATAATAATATAATCGTGCATAAATTAACCAAGTAGTCAATCACTAAGTAACTGATCGGTACGCTATTGCGATTCGAATCCAATAACTTAAACCGTGGTTCAAGTAGTAGGAAGGGTTAGGTCGCTTAAGAAAAATAATAATTGAGTGATGCAAACTCTACTATTTTTCAAAAGTTTCACGTTATATCACATCGAACAATGAACGTTATGCTTAGTTACTTTCTATTCAAGGAGGGAAATTACGTAATACGACATGCTATGGCATGAAGCGATGAGAAAATCCTAAGATTTTAAGAAATTTTAGAAAGTCGACGATCTAAAATTCCAACCCCTCTAAATGAACGTTTTGCATAGTTCCTTAGGAAGCAAGTAGGAGATGACGATCTAATCCTACTGCCTCCCGAGTTTTATGGTGTTCGAAGACTGCCATAAAACTATAATAGATGCGCAAAAAATCACCAAACCACCATGAAGATTGAGACGAAGAAACTTTATTAAAGAATTCTGGTAACATTAATAAAATGAAGATACATGAAGATTCATTGATAATATCGACGAAGTTGTTCTGCATTCCATGCGTGTTCGATCTTCTGTCCTCCAGTGCGAACAAGTTTATAAGTCCCAGGTCGAATGACGGCATCAATAACATATGGTCCTTCCCAAGAAGGACCGAAAACACCAGTACCATGCTCTTTTGTGTTAGGTAAAATTTGTCTAAGAACAAGATCCCCTAGCTTGAATTCTCGATTTTTTACTTTGGAATTATAATATCGAGCAGTGCGTTGTTGGTATGATGCGACGCGTAGTTGAGACTGTTCGCGCCTCTCTTCCAGAAGATCGAGCTCAATCCTCATCAAAATATTGTTTTGATCTTGCTCGTAAATTGATCTTCATAAGGAGCTTGCACCAATTTCAACTGGAATCATAGCTTCGTAGCCATAAGCCAAAGAGAATGGACTTTCACCAGTGGTAGTCCTTTGGGTTGTGCGATAAGCCCACAACACTTCTGGAAGTACTTCGGGCCAGGTTCCNTCGAACTTTTTCCCTGCAAAATGAACAAAGGTCATATAATAATATAATCGTGCATAAATTAACCAAGTAGTCAATCACTAAGTGACTGATCGGTACGCTATTGCGATTCGAATCCAATAACTTAAACCGTGGTTCAAGTAGTAGGATGGGTTAGGTCACTTAAGAAAAATAATAATTGAGTGATGCAAACTCTACTATTTTTCAAAAGTTCCACGTTAAAATATGGTTTATAGCAATATATCACATCGAACAATGAACGTTATGCTTAGTTACTTTCTGTTCGAGGAGGAAAATTGCGTAATACGACATGCTATGGCATGAAGCGAGGAGAAAATCGTAAGATTTTAAGAAATTTTAGAAAGTCGACGATCTAAAATTCCAACCCCTCTAAATGAACGTTTTGCATAGTTCCTTAGGAAGCGAGTAGGAGATGACGATCTAATCCTACTGCCCCCCGAGTTTTATGGTGTTCGAAGACTGCCATAAAACTATAATAGACGCGCAAAAAATCACCAAACCACCATGAAGATTGAGATGAAGAAACTTTATTAACATTGATAAAATGAAGATACATGAAGATTCATTGATAATATCGACGAAGTTGTTCTGCATTCCATGAGTGTTCGATCTTCTGTCCTCCAGTGCGAGCAAGTTTATAAGTCCCAGGTCGAATGACGGCATCAATAACATATGGTCCTTCCCAAGAAGGTCCAAATAGACCAGCGCCTTACTCTTTAGTGTTTGGCGAAACTTGTCGAAGAACAAGATCACCAACCTTGAATTCTCTGTTTTTTACTTTGGAATTATAATATCGAGCAGTGCGCTGTTGGTATGATGCGACACGTAGTTGGGACTGCTCGCGCCTTTCTTCCAAAAGATCGAGCTCAATCCTCATCAAGACATTATTCTGCTCATGCTCGTAAGTGGATCGTCGTAAGGAGCTCGCACCAATTTCTACTGGTATCATGGCTTCGTAGCCATAAGCCAAGGAGAATGGACTCTCTCCAGCAGTTGTGCGTGGGGTGGTGCGATATGCCCATAATACCTCTGGAAGTACTTCTGGCCAAACCCCTTTATGTTCTTCTAGCTTTGTCTTTAAGTTTTGCTTAAGAATCTTGTTGATAGCTTCGACCAGACCATTTGCTTGCGGATGGACAACTGCGGAAAAGCTTTTCTTGATACCCAAATTATCACAGAAGTTACGAAACTCATCGCAGTCAAATTATTTTCCGTTATCTGAAATTATTGTTTGCAGAATACCATAACGACAGATTATAGACTTGTACACAAAATCTATCATCTTCTTCGCAGAAATCGTACTTAAAGCTTCTGCTTCCATCCACTTGGTAAAATAATCGACTGCGACCACCGCATATTTTAATCTGCCTCGCGCCAGTGGGAGAGTTCCAATGATATCTATTCCCCAAACCGCAAATGGCCAAGGACTATTCATCGATGTTAAGGGGACTGGAGGCATTCGAGGAATGGTAGCGAATCTTTGGCACTTATCGCATTTCCGGGCAAACTCTATAGTATCCTTCTTCATGGTGGGCCAGAAGTAACCCTGCCTCAGGGCTTTAAGTGCCTGCCCCCCAGAATGATTCCCGCATATCCCTTCATGAATTTCCTTCATAATGTAGTACGCCTTTTCATCATCAATGCACAGTAATAGTGGCGAACTAAAACTCCTCCGATAAAGTTTGTCATCATACAAAATATAGCGAGCTGCCTTCATTCGGACTCACTTTGCTTCATCTTTATTCTCGGGAAGTTCGCCGTCTTGCAAGTACTTTATTATAGTATCCATCCATGTAGGTTTATGTTGAATTGGCATGGTCACTTGAGGCTCTATTTCAATGCTTGGTTTTGCAAGGAATTCTACTAGCACAACTTTCAACAACTCGGCATCCTTCGTCGAAGCAAGCTTGGCTAAAGCGTCTGCTTGAGTATTTTTAGCTCTCGGAAGAAGTTGAATGCTATAAGCCACAAACTTTGAGAAAAGTCATTGTACCTCTTATAGGTAAGCCATCATTCTTCCTCCTCTTGCTTGATAATTGCCAATTACTTGATAAACCACCAGTTGGGAATCGCTGTATGCCTCTATCATTTCAACCTTCATCTCTTGTGCGAGTTTGAGTCCAGCGATTAATGCTTCATACTCTGCCTCATTATTCGACGCTGCAAATCCGAATCGAAGCGCACAGTGTATACTGTGACCTTCGGGGCTGATCAGCATCAGACCTGCACCAGCTCCATTCTCGTTTGAAGATCCATCGACGTATAATTTTCACAACCTTGATGAATCTAAAGTAGGTCTTTCGACTAATTCGTCGGGGAAATTGACGTCATAAGTGAATTCTGCAATAAAATCTGCGAGGGCCTGGCCTTTGATCGCAACACGTGGTCGAAATTCAATGTCGAATTGGCTCAATTCGACAGCCCATTTGAGTAGTCTCCCTGACGCTTTTGGTTTTTGTAGGACCTGCTTTAATGGATAATTCGTAAAAACTTCGATGGAGTGAGCGTGAAAATAAGGTCGAAGTTTTCCGGATGCGATGACTAGAGCTAACGCCAGCTTCTCCATCTCTGGGTATCTTGTCTCGGCATCCAGTAGCCTCCTGCTTACATAATAAACAAGTCGCTGTACATTTTCTTCTTCCCGAATTAGTGCAGCACTTGTCGCATATTTAGAAATTGCGAGATATAAGTACAGCTTTTCCCCTGATTTTGGTTTTGATAAGAGTGGTGGAGATCCCAAATGTTTCTTCAACTCTTGGAACGCCTGCTCGCACTTCTCTGTCCACTCAAATTTCTTCGACCCCTTCAACACCTCGAAGAACGGTTGACATTTGTCAGTGGATCTGGACACAAATCGACTGAGTGTGGCCACTCTCCCCGCCAGGCTCTGCACGTCTTTCGGCTTACGAGGTGATTGCATATCGATCAATGCCTGAATTTTTTGTGGATTAGCTTCGATTCCTCACTGATTCACCATGAATCCCAGAAACTTTCCAGATCCTACACCAAACGCACATTTCTGGGGATTCAGCTTCATCTGATATCTTCGAAGAATTTTGAACATTTCTCCGAGATGTTCGATGTGATCTTCCGCTTTCTTTGATTTTACCAGCATATCATCGACGTAAACCTCCATCGTTTTGCCAATTTGTTTTGAAAACATCATGTTGACAAGACGCTGGTAAGTCGCTCCAGTATTGATTAGTCCGAAAGGCATCTTCTTGTAGCAATATAAACCTCGATCAGTGATGAACGAGGTATGCTCTTCATCTAATTCGTACATCAGAATCTGGTTGTACCCAGAGTAGGCGTCCATGAAGCTCAGAAGTTCATGCCCTGATGTCACATCTACAAGCTGATCGATTCTTGGGAGTGGAAAACTATCCTTCGGGCAGGCCTTGTTAAGGTCGGTGAAATCGATACAAGTTCTCCACTTCCCATTAGGTTTCTTTACCAGCACCGGGTTTGCAAGCCAGCTTGGATAAAAAGATTCCCTAATAAATCCGATTTCGAGCAACTTATCCACCTCTTCCTTTAATGCAACATAGCGTTCTGGATCCATCGCTCTTCTTTTTTGTCGGACTGGTCTTTTTGTCGTATCGATGTTGAGGCGATGGCACATTACACTCGGATCAATCCCCACCATATCCGAGTGTTGCCATGCGAAAATGTCCAGATTCGATCGTAGAAAAGCGATCATTTCAGCACGTACAGGCTCCTGAAGCTTTACTCTAATTTTGAGGGTCTTCGAAGATTCATCGATTGACCGTTCTTCCAAGTCTTCAACGGGTCCAGTTTTGATTTCATCATCGATTTCTCGAGGATCGAAGTCTTCGATTGATACTTTATTCGACGTTTCCCCTTGTAATTCGGCCATCATTGTGCGAGGTGTTGTATCTTTTGATGCGAGTTTTAGTGAATTATTGTAGCAAGTACGTGCATCATATTGATTACCTCGCACCTCCCCTACTCTATGCTGCGTTGGGAACTTCATGGCGAGATGATAAACAGAAGTGACAGCTCGAAGTTCCCTGAGGGTTGGTCTTCCTAGTACAGCATTAAATGCAGAGGGGCAATCTACAACCAAGAATTGAGTCATTACTGTCGAAACTCGGGGGTAAGTTCCGACATTAACCATTAGCTCAATCATGCCCCTAGGCATTATACTATCTCCAGTAAATCCATAGAGTGGAGTGACAGTGGGTTTCAAATCACCATCACTCAACCCTATTTTCTTGAAGGTGTCATAGTACAAGATATCCACAGCACTTCCATTGTCGACTAGTACTCGCCATAGCTGAGTGCTTCCACAATTGATCTTAATGACTAGAGCGTCATTATGCAGGTAATGGACTTCCCTTGCATCCTGCTCTGTGAAGATAATATCCATATCAGGTACTCGCTGAAGCTTTTGTGGTCGCTGCTCTAGATGCATGACATTGGTCAGTGGCTGTTGTCGAGCTTCTCTTGCATACCTATCTTGCGCCCTTTTCGAATCTCCACCAACGTGCGGCCCTCCGAAAATAGTTCGTACTTCCCGTTGCACTTCAGGAGGTCGCTGCTGGTTTTCTTCTCTTCTTTTGTTGTTTTGCCGAGTGTGCTGCCTTAGTCGTCCTTCTTTAATCAACCTCTCGATCTCATCTTTCAGGGCGTAGCAGTTATTGGTATCATGTCCAATATCATTGTGGTATCGGCAAAACTTGTTAGGATCGCGTTTCACTCTGTCCCGTTTAATCAGTTCCGGTTGACGATATCGTTCTTGCTGATTTGTGACCGCATAAATGTGATCTATGGGTGCATTTAGCTCAGTATAGTTGTTAAATCTCATGGGAGCTCTGGGAACTTCTTGCTTCTTCGATTCAGGCTGCCTTTCAGTTGATTGCTCGCTTTTCCTCTTGTTCGACTTTTTATTATTGTTGTTGCTGGTCGTGGTCACATCTTTAGTTGACTCCTTCGCTCCTCCCTTCGTCTTGCGAAGATTTTCTCGTGACGATTCTACTCGCAGATGTCGACCAACTCGTCGATAAAAATCTTCGAGTGTTCTGCACTCCCGTTCGAGCAATTCTTCCCAGAGTTTCATTTCAGCTCGCACTCCTGCCATTAGTAGAGTTAAAACTTTCCCTTCTGGTGGGTTGTTGACTTTTGCTAGCTCAGAGGTGAAACGATTGAGATAGGACCGCAGAGTTTCCTCTGGACCTTGGCGGATATTTGATAGGCTGATTAACGGGACATTGAAACTTTTAGCAGCCTGAAACTGCCTCAAAAACGCAGTTTGAAGTTGTTGCCAAGAAGAGATTGAGCCCGGCTGTAGCCCTCGGAACCACTTTTTTACTGTTCCTGAGAGAGTTACAGCAAAGCATCTACATCTTGCAAGATCATCAATTCGATGGAGCTCCATTAGATCGTTGAAGTGATCCATATGATCCTGTGGATCTATTTTCCCATCAAACATGTTTATGGTGGGAAGTTTAAATCCAGTAGGAAGAGCTGCTGCTTGAACTTCTTCGTTGAATGGCGACTGACGATATCCATCCACGAGTTCATCATCCCAGCCAGCCATTGTTTCTAATGCGATCCTCAGATTGTGAACATCAATGTTATGAGGAAGGGCATTAGTTGGTGGCAGGGGTGGTCTTTGATTGTTATCACGTTGAATAGCCGCGGGTTGGCCAGGTTGGGTTTGCTACGACTTTTGTGAAGATTCAATCGTAATTGTGCGACGAGATCGACTTTGACTTTGGTGATGCGACGTGGATTGTTCTCGACTACGTCGCTGTTCTAAGTGTTGTCGCAGGTCAGCCGGTTCCTGCCTGGGTTCTCTGCTGATCCTCTCGAAGACACTCCTCGATTGACGATTCTGCTCGCTGTTCTGACGATCACGATTGACGGTTGCTCTCCTGGAAGTTTGTCCACGATCACGGTCGGTGCTCGAACTTCCTGTGCCAGATCCTTGTGGCAAGTCTGTAATCTTGCCTTTGCCTTTAGAAGTGCGATCTACTTGACGCTCCTGTTGGGCTCTAGATTGATCGCGAGTTCCTGCATCCCGGATCTGGATTCCTCTCTCTGGTTGTCAAGCAGGTCGATTTCTGGGACGTTCCTACTGTGGCGGAGTGACCATCTGTCCTTCAGCGAGACGTCGTAGAGAATCATTGATTTGACTGGTGATTTGTTGAAGTTTCGCCAGAGCATCCTCCATGCGATCTTGTCTCTGGATAATGTTCTCTGGTGTGGTCGTGGCAGGTTGATCATGAACAGGCTGCGCAGCTGTAGTGCTTTGAGGCTAGTTTTGGCTAAGTCCAGCGTTTCTGGTAGTGTTTCTGGTGTTTGCCATTGTTGAAGAAGCAAGAATGACAAACTCTTTGCTGGAATAGCCCTCCTTCTAGCGCCAATTGTTGACGGAGGTTTTGTCAACAATGAATATAGGAAATTATGAGATGTGGCTTATGTATGAAAAGGGTTGATAAAGCAAAGTAAATAAAGAGATAAGAATTTTATAGTGGTTCAGCCCCAAAAAAGATGAGCCTACGTCCACTTTTCTTCACTATTTTCTGGAGGATTACAAGAGTTTCTCGGTCTCATGATGAGAGCAAAGAAAATTACAGAATGAAAGTGTTTCATGAAGATTGTGTATTCTAGTTTTTTTTCGTGTCTTACAATGAGATTAAGCCTCCTTTATATAGATGAGGAAGACTTAAAGTTACCTAATTACATAAACGGGTAAGTGTGTAATCNAAGGAAATTACTCGATCTCCATTAAGAAGCTTGTTTCCTTATCTCTGCCTATATTTTAAGCTTTCCCTTTTCGTGTTGATCGCACTTTGTCATCCGGAAGTAGTCGCATAATCAAATGAGGACATATGCAACTTTGAGAACAAAGTTACTTTCCTTTTTCGCCATTTACTAATATAGATTTAAGATCGCATAACAGACAACATATAGGATGGCCCTAGTAGAATTGAAGGAGTTAAAGACACAATTACAGGAATTGCTAGACAAAGGATTTGTACGTCCTAGCTTTTCACCCTGGGGTGCGCCAATTCTTTTTGTGAAAAAGATAGATGGTACTATGCGATTGTGTATTGACTACAGGGAACTTAACAAAGTGACTATTAAAAACAAGTATCCCCTACCTCGCATCGATGATTTGTTTGATCAACTACAGGGTGCCTCCGTGTTTTCAAAGATTGATTTGAGGTCTGGTTACCATCAGTTAAGAGTCAGAGAAGAAGATATTCCAAAAACTGCCTTTAGAGCTCGGTATGGTCATTATGAATTTCTGGTGATGCCATTTGGTCTGACCAATGCTCTAGTAGCATTTATGGACCTGATGAACAGGATATTTAAGGATTTCTTAGATAAGTTTGTTATTGTGTTTATCAATGACATTTTAGTATACTCACGATCTAGAGAAGAGCATAAAGAGCATTTGAGAATCACGCTGCAAATACTGAAAGAAAAGGAGTTGTACGCTAAATTCAAGAAATGTGAGTTCTGGTTAGAAAAAGTATCGTTCCTTGGTCACGTTGTCTCTCAGGATGGAATTTCTGTTGACCCAGCCAAGGTTAAGGAAGTTAATAATTGGTCTAGACCTACCAATGTTACAGAGATCAGAAGTTTTCTGGGTTTGGCCAGTTATTACAGAAGGTTTGTTGAGGGATTATCTAAGATAGCTATGCCACTCACACAGTTGACCAGGAAGAGTAACAAGTTTATATGGACTGACGAGTGTGAAAAGAGTTTTCAAGAATTGAAGCAGAGATTAATTTCAGCACCAGTCCTGACTATACCTTTAGGCACTGAGGGATTTGTTTTATACAGTGATGCTTCGAAACAAGGTCTGGGATGCGTCCTCATGCAAAATGGGAAGGTTATTGCTTATGCTTCAAGCCAGTTAAAGGATTATGAGCGCAATTATCCTACTCATGATATAGAACTGGCAGCAATGGTATTTGCGTTAAAGATTTGGCGACATTATCTGTATGGTGTTCATTGTGAAATTTTTACTGATCACAAAAGTTTGAAATATTTGTTCACTCAGAAAGAATTGAATATGAGACAAAGACGTTGGCTAGAATTAGTAAAAGATTATGACTGCGACATCAGTTATCATCCAGGAAAAGCCAATGTTGTGGCGGATGCACTCAGCAGAAAATCATCTGGTAGTCTGGCAGCTTTACATGAACTAGAGAAACCTTTGCAGGAAGATTTATGCAGATCAAGTATTGAGTTGATCACTGGTAAATTATCTGCTATGACATCGCAGTCCACTTTATTAGACAGGATTAAACAAGGCCAGAATGAAGATCCTGAATTGGTTGGATATAACGAATTAGTGGAGTTAGGCGAAAAGTCAGATTTTAGTATTTCTACTGAAGGAATAATCAGATTCGAAGGTAGACTCTGTGTACCAGATAATAGAAATATCAAGGAAGAAATTCTAGTAGAAGCGTACAACACTCCATACTCAGTCCATCCAGATACTACTAAAATGTACAATGATTTGAAGATTCTTTACTGGTGGCCAGGAATGAAGAAAGATATTTTCAAGTTCGTGGAACATTGTTTAACATGTCAGTAGATTAAGACTGAGCACAAAAGACCAGCAGGAGAGCTGCTACCACTTCAGTTACCTGAGTGGAAATAGGAGGAGATCGCCATGGATTTTGTAGTTGGGTTACCAAAGACAGTATCTCGTCAAGATGCAGTTTGGGTTATAGTTGACAGACATACTAAGGTAGCTCATTTTATTCCAATTTCTATGACCTACTCCATGGATAAACTTGCAGCATTGTACATTAAAGAAATTGTTAGACTTCATGGAATTCCAGTTTCCATAGTCTTAGAAAGAGATGCCAGGTTTACCTTAAAGTTTTGGGAAAGCGTACAGCGAGCTTTAGGAACTAAATTGAAATTTAGTACTGCATTCCATCCTTAGACAGATGGCCAGGCTGAGAGGACTATACAGATCTTGGAGGATATGCTTCGAGCTTGTGTTATGGACTTTCAGGGATCATGGAACCATTACCTACCACTGATTGAGTTCTCCTATAATAACAGCTTTCAAGCAACGATTGGTGTTGCACCTTATGAGATGTTGTATGGCAGAAAATGTAGATCTCCAGTTCACTGGGATGAGGTTGGGGAACGGCGGTATTTGGGTCCTGATATTATTAGAGATACATCTGAGGCAGTAGAAAAGATCAGAAAACGTATGATAGCGGCTCAAAGTAGACATAAATTTTATGCAAATCCAGAACGTCGACCTTTACATTTTTTTGTTGGTGACAAGGTATTTCTCAAGGTTGTGCCTATGAAAGGTGTCATGAGATTTGGAAAGAAAGGGAAGTTAAGTCCTAGATTCATAGGTCCATATGAGATCTTTGAGAAAGTAGGGAATGTTGCTTATAGGCTTGCATTGCCCCCAGAGTTATCAGGTGTACACAACGTGTTCCATGTTTCTATGCTGAGAAAATATATATCAGATCCATCCCATGTTCTTAGGCAGGAACCACTTGAACTGGATCCAAAGTTAACCTATGAGGAACGTCCCAATCAGATTTTAGATAGAAAGGAGAAAGAATTGAGAAACAAAAAGATTCCTTTAGTGAAATTTCTATGGCAAAACCAATCGGTGGAGGAGGCTACATGGGAACGAGAAGATGAAATGAGGAATCAACATCCCGAGTTATTCGGTAAGCAAATTTCGAGGACGAAATTTAATAAGGAGGGAAGGATTGTGAAGCCCAAGATTCTCACGTGCATAATAAGCCAATAATAAATATACTCATATTGCATAATATTCATATCACGCAATTAGTATCAATCTCATGGGAAATTACTCATTCTGATTGTTAAATGATCTGTATTATTGTACTAAT
>JXTC01000205.1:500815-514335 GCA_002914845.1 Trema orientale
TGCACAATATGTACTATGTATATTATATAAGAGGTCCACTTTTACAGGGTCTATATGTGTATGTATTGGAGTATATATAATTATGAGTGGAATTTCCCGTTTTCTCCCAGAAAGTTTAAAAAGTTTTAATTTTCCCCGATTTTACCAGTCCTAAGTCGAGCGGCGTCTTCCGATCTCACTGAATAATTTTACGAATATCCTTATGTACGTGTGTGGGATCGGGGGATGTCACACTACCCTTAATCCGAAGTTCTCTTAAAATCAACAGCTCTGTCACTGAATTAAACATGGATCCAAATATCCTTGGTTCAGCCTCACGAATAGAACGCAGTAAAAGAGTCGAAGCAGTTGAAAAAGTAGGCTTCTTTTCGTCAAAAATTGCCAAATTCCTAAGGTACCAAATAATCCAGAAAATTGAAATAACACCAACCTTCCAAAAGGAACTGAGTTGAGGACTCAAAGAAGAATGCTGAGCATGAATCCAAAGGTCTAAAATTGTGCCACCCAAATGAATCGGTATGCAGAAAATGGATGACAAACCTAACCAAAGTTGCTGAGCAAAAAGGCAAGAAAGAAACAAATGGCCAATGGTCTCAGTCGAAGCCCTACAGAAACAGCAACAAGAAGGAAGCTGAAACCCACGAATCATCAAAGAATCAGCAGTAGGAAGTCTATCATGGAGAACTCGCCAAAAAAGAGTCGACCTAGAGGGTGGAATAAAAGAAGACCAAATCTGACGACCCCAAGAGAGAGACGTATTATGATCGAAAAGAGAAGTATAAGCTGCAGAACAAGAAACAACGCCATCCAATGACCCCATCCAAAACAAAACATCTGGACCATCTAAATAAACGACCTCTTCAATCATAGACGCAATTACAGGAAAACGAGTAGAAAAAGCTGGAGGTAGAGCCCAACCTGTGTCAGTGATGAAATCTCCACAACACTATCCAAAGAAGGCTCCAGGCCCAAATTAGAAGACACCAGATCAATCAAAGGAGAGCCCATCCAGTTTTCTGTCCAAAACTTCACCTTTGAGTGTCTACCAATCAGCCAACAGGATTCCTTACGTAAATCAATGCACAAGGGACGAAGCCCAGGCCAAATAGAAGATTTCCTCCGCATAAGAACATTACCATTCCTCATAAAGAAGCGAGCACAAAGATAAGCAAATAAATCTGAATCTACCGTTAAAATCCTCCATGCAAACTTTTTCAAAAGGGCCTTGTTGAGAGTAGACAAATCTCTAAGGCCTAAACCTCCCTCAACCTTAGGACGACAACAAAGCTTCCAAGAAACTTGTACGGGTTTTCTATGCAAAATAGATCCTGACCATATAAAATTCCAGATAGCGGAAGTTAATTTAGACAATAAAGAACTCGGCCACTTATAAATCTGGAAAGAGTGTATGAGTGAACCATAGATGACTGATTCAGCCAAAGCTAAACGACCGGCCATGGAAAGAGACATTCCCATCCAACACCGGAATCTAGCTAGAATTCTATCCATCCAGGGAATCAACCAATATTGTCTAGGAGCTCCAACAAACAAGGGAACCCCTAGATATTGTAAAGAGTCTCCCCCTCTCTTCATACCACAAATAGAAATGAGATCTCTACTTCTGGCATTAGAAACACCCAATCCAAAAAAGATATGAGATTTATCCCAATTCACCAACTGACCTGAAAGTAATACATATAACTCAAAAGCAGAATGAATTGCCCTCAGATTCTTAGAAGAAGCTCTACAAAAAATGAGGACATCATCTGCATATAAGAAATGAGTTAAAGCATCTTTACCCTGTGGAGGAGAGATTGAGTCAATGGCGCCAGAATGGAAAAGGTGGCATAAGTATCTGCTAAGAAAATCTTCAGCCAGACAAAAAAGAAGCGGTGATAGGGGATCACCCTGCCTAACTCCTCGAGAACAAGAAAAAAACCCCTTTGGTGAGCCATCTAGAAGCACAGAAATATGAGCAGAATGGAAGATAGTTGATATCCAATCAGTCAAGGTCGGAGAAAAGCCAAAGGAGCGCAGAACTTCTAGCATAAAAGTAACAAACTCCTTGTTTTAAACTTTCTCCAAAGAGAATGACCAAAATTGACCGAAAATGGCCAATNTTTGAACTCTCTCCAAAGAGAATGACCAAAATTGACCGAAAATTTCCATTTGGGAAAACAAGGTGTCAGATACAACGAAATGAGTTCTGGACCACGAAATACTCTTTATTTGGTACCTTGATGTAGTTGGTAAGTTTCGAGTAACAAGCTCCTTGTTTTGAACTCTCTCCAAAGAGAATGACCAAAATTTACCGATAATGCCCAATTTGGAAAACTAGGTGCTCGATATAGCAAAATGAGTTCTAGACCACCAAATACTCTTTATTTGGTACCTTGAGGTAGTTCATAAGTTTCGAGCAACAAACTCCTTGTTTTGAACTCTCTCCAAAGAGAATGACCAAAATTGGCCGAAAATTGCCATTTAGAAAAACTTGGTTCTAGATATAACGAAATGAGTTCTAGACCAACAAATACACTTTATTTGGTATCTTGAGATATTAGGTATGTTTTGGACAACAAACTCCTTGTTTTAAACTTTCTCCAAAGAGAATGACCAAAAATGAGCGAAAATGGCCAATTGGGAAAACTAGGTGCTAGATACAAAGAATTGAGTTCTAGACCAACAAATACTCTTTATTTGGTACCTTCAGATATTTTGTAAGTTTGGAGCGACAAACTACTTGATACGAACTCTGCCAACTTGTGACGAAACTTGAAACACGAAGGATACCTAAGACCGTTCTACAATCAGATTCGGATGGGAAACCTCGACCCAACACCTATGAAGAGATATGAACCTTGGTATAACAGAAGACGTCACAATCAAGGATGGAAAACTCGATTGATAAGTCAAGGGACGAACGCCACAGAGAAATCTGAGAAGTTCGAATTAGTTCTCAAAGAACCAAAGAGAAATTGCTCTTAATTTTTAATGAATTGTAATCTTATTTTTTTCATCAAGCTAATGGCTATTTATATACATATAGAGCACGAAATTAGGCTGCTAGAAACACCTAAGAAGCTTCCTAAAACAAGAAAAGAAAACTAAAATAATTTAAATCAATTATGAGAATTTATTTGCTACAGTTACCCTAAAACGAAACTCACAATAAAAAAAGGAAAGTATCTAGATTTGCATGCAAGCCTTACAACTAAGAAATAAAACTTATAATAAATAAATAAGAAAGGTAATTTAGTTAGTTGCCGCCAACCATTCTTCTTAATGAGTCAAAATCGGGTAAGTCACCAAAATCAGGAAACTAAGCTTGTAATTCACGCACCCCTTGAGCTGTTCCCCTTGGAGAGCCTTTTCTAGAATATTGCAAAGCTTGAATAATGGAAATCCAACCTTGTGGACCATGTATAACATCGTCCTTGGGCCTCCAAGAATTTATCTCAGTCCAAATGCTTTGAATCAGCCCATTGAGAGACTCCTTGAATCTTTTAGCTCGAGCCCTTGTAACTGGTCTAATTGGAACTAATTGAATCCGCATTCCATGCTCTCATGCTTCCATGTTCTCATCATTCCCTTCCTCTTGAAAAGGATTTGTCCTCAAATCATCACCTTGTTTGTATCGGATGATATATGGAAACGTCTTAATGAATTCCACCCATCGTGCATGCCTCTTATTCAACTTGTGTTGACCCTTATAGTGCTACAAGGACTCATGATCGGAGTGAATCACGAACTCTTTAGGACAAAGATAACATTGCCATGTTTCTACAGCTCGAACCAACGCATGCATTTCTTTATCAAAAGTAGGGTAATTTAAAGCAGCCCCACTTAGTTTCTCGTTAAAATATGCAATTGGTCGTCTTTCTTGCATAAGAACTATGCCAATACCTAAACCTCTCCGTTTGAACCCAACGTTTTTCTTGATAACTTCAGTTATTAGTGCGGTTATGGTACTAAAACTTTTCACGAACCTCCAGTAAAAACTCGAAATTCCATGAAAATTTCGCACATTACTTATGCTTGTTGGACTTGGCCATTCTTGAATAGCACAAATCTTTTCTTCATCAACTTGCCTTTGTAATTCCTTTGTCTTCTCGGGATTACTCCTATAGGCTGGTCAGTTTGGAATGGAAGCGCCGGGTACAAAATCAATTTGATGTTCTATTCTCCTAATTGGAGGCAAACCATGTGGTACCTCGTCGGGAAAGACGTCCTCAAATTCCTGCAATAGAGAAACAATAGAACTATGCAAAATAGGATCAAGATCGTTAGTGTTTAAAAACTCCTCCTTGTATAAGAGTACAATCATTGGCTAGTTCGAAAACATCGCTCTCTTAATTTCTTTGGCTTTTGCATTAAAATTATTTTGTTTTCTTTCTGTTTTTCTCTCAATGGCCGAATCTATAATTGCCTTTTCTCTCTTTTTTTCTTCGGCCTCTCTCTTTTTCACTCTTTCTTTTTTGATCACTCTCTTTTTGCAATCTCACTTGATTTTCATGAACTTCTTTTGGTGTCAAAGGAACTAGAGTGATTGTCCTTTGATTAAGCATAAATGAGTATTTGTTGGTAAAGCCATCATGTTTGACACGCCTATCAAATTGCCATGGTCGACCTACTAACAAGTGTCCAGCTTGCATCGGAACCACATCACACAAGACTTCATCTTCATATTTCCCGATACGAAAAGAAACAAACACTTGTTTGTTTACCTTCACTTCATCACTATCGTTTAACCACTGCAACTTATAAGGCCAGGGATGCTTCATGGTTGGCAACCCTAATTTCTCTACCATTGTAGTACTAGCAACATTAGTACAACTACCACCATTAATAATCATACTACATACCTTGTTTTGAACGTGGCACCTAGTATGAAAGATGTTTTCTCGTTGCACCTCTTCTTCTTCTTTGAATTGTGTACTTAGAGCTCTCTTCACTACCAACAAATCTCCTTGGGCAGGATATTCCTCATCATCGCCATCCTCCAATGGTGGCATAGATTTAGTGTCATCTTCATCTTCGGTCTCAATCTCGCCGTCATCTCTAACACCATAACTCTTTTGTTTGGACATTGGCTAGCTATGTGACCCCTACCTTGGCATTTAAAACACTTAATATCACGATTCCTAGAAGTAGAAGAATCGGATTTACCTTGATTTACATGGCTGGTCACTTCTTACTTTTGCTCAGTTTTGGGCTTCATCGTAGGTTGCTTCTCATCCGTCTTCCATTGATTCGATTTTCAAGCGGATGTACTTGGATTTTGGCTTGGACGTGTGCTGCCCCTCCTCTTGAGTTGGTTCTCAATTTTTATTGCCATGTGTACCATATCCTCCAACTCCACATAATGTTGCAATTCTATCACATTAGCAATTTCACGATTCAAACCAGCCAAGAATCTAGACATTGTAGCCTCACGGTCCTCCTCTACATTCGCTCGAATCATAGCAACCTCCATCTCCTTATAATATTCCTCTACACTCTGGCTACTTTGCCTAAGGCTTTGCAACTTGTTATACAATTCCCAGTAGTAGTAGCTTGGAACAAACCTCTTTCTCATCACTGTTTTCATCTCCTCCCACGTCTCTATTGGACGTTCTCTATTTCTTATCCTATTCATCACTAACTGATCCCACCATACAATTGCATAATCTGAAAATTCAATGGCAGCAAGCTTTACCTTCTTAATTTGCGGAGTAATTGTGGCAATCAAATACTAATTCAACCTTTTTCTCCAACTCGAGGTAAGCTTCTGGATCATTTCTGCCTTGAAAGGGAGGAATCTTAATCTTAATACTGCCTAATGAATTGTCTTCTCGATTCCTAGCTCCTCTAAACTGTCCACCGTGTCTCCTATTGCTGACAATCGAATCTCGATCATCTTCATAACCAAAAGTATCTCCATAATAATCTTCATCTTCAACCCTCACTTTTGTAGGTTGAAATCTCTCTCTAGGCTGGAATCTCTTTCTTCTACGCATATTAGGAGCGATCTGTGGTTGTTCCACATGTGCGTTCTCTATTCTGTCCATCTGCTCATGGACTTACTCTATCTCCGCTCTTATTACTCTCCTCATCTCGCCAATTAAGGCTTCCATGAGAAGCTTCAGATCACCCACTCCCGATGTTTCTCCAGAGGTGTTTTTATCCTCGTTGTCTGACATGTTTGCTGCAAAACAAAGTTAGTAAAAGAAAGGACCTCACATACTCTCTCACGTGTTTCACTCGAATAATGAATCACTCAATTTCACTCGTGTTTTACTCAGATATCGGCTTTTACCCTCTAATGTGCTCACCACTCTTGCCTTTTTCCACTCGTAATTTCTCAATAGGTTCTTATCAAACTAATTCAAACAAATAACAGAATCTCTTAGCAATAATCCACACCAAATATCACCAACCAGATTAGGATTTAAAGTAACAATCTGGAATAACAGTCTCTAGAAATAGACAATTCAGGAAAAAGAAGACCCTAGGTTCAAAGTCATAAACAAATCTTTGAAGGACTACACGAAACAAAAAAACAAGAAAAAAACGCGCACAAAACTTTGAAGGCTCAAAAAGTGATGAAAATAATGGATTTTGGGCTCGAAAACTAGGGTGAATGGTATGTAGTCTTCAAAGTCGTAGGGCTCGGAATAAGCTTCGATTTGATATATAATATGTGTCGTTTCGACAACCGGATCAAAAGTTACGGCCGTTTTACTGAAGCACATTAAAAAACCCTCTAATTCGGCTAGAAATTTCTTGATTTTTCTCTTCTTTTTTTTTTTCTTTTTTTTTTTGATTTCTGAATTCTCTCTTTTAATTGAAAATCCAAATAATAACTGAAGGACACAAAGATATAAATTCAGATTCAAAAGCAAACAAGGAAGAATCTGACTTCGACGACGACAAGAACAGGTAAGTTCGAATACTCCTTTTTTTTGACGATTTAATGAAGAAAGAAATATAAACTGGTACAACTAGAAGAAAAAAATAAAGGATAGAATAAACCTGAGACTAGAATCCGACTCTGATACCAAATGATACCAACTTTGCCAACTTGTAACGAAATCCGAAACACGAAGGATGCCTAGGACCGTTCTACGATCAAATTCGGATGGGAAACCACGACCCAACACCTATGAAGAGATGTGAACCTTAGTATAAAGGAAGACGCCACAATCAAGGATGGAAAACTCGATTGATAAGTCAAGAGATGAACACCACAGAGAAATCTGATAAGTTCGAATAAGTTCTCAAAGAACCAAAGAGAAATTGCTCTCAATTTTTAATGAATTGTTATCTTATTTTTTTTATTAAGCTAATGGCTATTTATACACATATAGAGCGTGAATTAGGCTGCTAGAAACACCTAAGAAGCTTCCCAAAATAAGAAAAGGAAACTAAAATAACTTAAATCTAAGAATTGATTTGCTACAGTTACCCTAAAACGCATCTAACTCACAATAAAAAAAAAGAAAGTATCTAGATTGGCATGCAAGCCTTACAACTCAAAAATAAAACTTATAATAAATACATAAGAAAGATAATTTAGTTAGTTGCAGCCAACCATTCTTCTTGATGAGTCAAAATCGGGTAAGTCACCAAAATCAGGAAACCAAGCTTGTAATTCACGCACCCCTTAAGCTGTTCCCCTTGTAGAGCCTTTTCTAGAATATTACAAAGCTTGAATAATGGAAATCCAATCTTGTAGACCATGTATAACATCATCCTTGGGCCTCCAAGAATTTATCTCAGTCTAAATACTTTGAATCAGCCCATTGAGAGACTCCTCGAATCTTTTAGCTCAAGCTCTTGTAACCGGTTCAATTGGAACTTGAATTGAATCTGCATTCTATGCTCTCATGCGTGCCATGTCCTCATCACTCCTTGTTTTGAACTCACTCCAAAGAGAACGACCAAAATTGATCGAAAATTACCATTTGGGAAAACTTGGGGCTAGATACAACGAAATGAGTTCTAGACCAACAAATACTCTTTAGTTGACACCTTGAGATACTAGGTACGTTATGGACAACAAAGCCCTTGTTTTAAACTCTCTCCAAAGGGAATGACCAAAATTGACCGGAAATGGCCAATTGGGAAAACTAGGTGCTAGATACAAAGAATTAAATTCTACCAACAAATACTCTTTACTTGGTACCTTGAGATATTTGGTAAGTTTGGAACAACAAACTCCTTGTTTTTACTCTCTCTAAGGAGAATGACCAAAATTGACTGAAAGTTGCCATTTGGGAAAACAAGGTACTAAATACAACAAAATGACTTCTAGACCACTAAATACACTTTATTTGGTACCTTGAGGTAGTAGGTAAATTTCGAGTAACAAACTCCTTGTTTTGAACTCTAACTAGTGAGAAGTACCAAAATTGACCGAAAATTCCCATTTGGGAAAAGTAAGTGCTAGATACAAAGAATTGAATTCTAGATCCAAAACTACTTTTTATTAGGTACCTTGAGAGATTTGGTAAGTTTAGAGCAACAAACTCCTTGTTTTGAACTCTCTCCAAAGAGAATGACAAAAAATTGACCGAAAATTGCCATTTGGGAAAACAAGGTACTAGATACAACGAAATGAGTTCTAGACCACCAAATACTCTTTATTTGGGACCTTGAGGGAGTAGGTAAGTTTCTAGCAACAAAATCCTTGTTTTGAACTCTCTCCAAAGAGAATGACCAAAATTGACCGAAAATTGCCATTTGGGAAAACTTGGCGCTAGATACAACGAAATGAGTTCTAGACCAACAAATACTCTTTATTTGGTACCTTGAGATATTTTGTAAGTTTGGAGCAACAAACTCTTTGTTTTGAATTCTCTCCAAAGAGAATGACCAAAATTGACCGAAAATTGCCATTCGGAAAAATAAGGTGCAAGATACAATGAAATGGGTTCTAGACCACCAAATACACTTTATTTGCTACCTTGAGATAATAAGTAAGTTTCGAGCAACAAACTCCTTATTTTGAACTATCTCCAAAGAGAATGACCAAAATTGACCGAAAAACGCCATTTGGGAAAATTTGGTGCTAGATACAACGAAATGTGTTCTAGACCAACAAATACTTTTTATTTGGTACATTGAGAGATTTGGTAAGCTTGGAGCAACAAATTCCTTGTTTTGAACTCACTCCATAGAGAATGACCAAAATTGACCAAAAATGGCCAATTGGGAAAACTAGGTGCTAAATACAAAGAATTGAGTTATAGACAAAAAAATACTCCAAAATAGACAGAAAATTGTCCATTTGGGAAAACAAGGTGCTAGATACAACGAAATGAGTTTTAAACCACCAAATTCTCTTTATTTGGTACCCTGAGATAGTAGGTAAGTTTCGAGCAACAAACTCCTTGATCTGAACGCTCTCCAAAAAGAATGACCAAAATTGACCGAAAATTGCCATTTGGAAAAACAAGGTGCTAGATACAACGAAATGAGTTCTAGATCACCAAATACTCTTTATTTGGTACCTTGAGGTAGTAGGTAAGTTTCGAGCAAAAAACTCCTTGTTTTGAACTCTCTCCAAAGAGAATGACCA
Source organism: Trema orientale (assembly GCA_002914845.1). Classification (NCBI taxonomy): domain Eukaryota; kingdom Viridiplantae; phylum Streptophyta; class Magnoliopsida; order Rosales; family Cannabaceae; genus Trema; species Trema orientale. The sequence continues at coordinate 510,375 of JXTC01000205.1, forward strand.
AAATTGACCGAAAATTGCTATTTGGAAAAACTTGGTGCTAGATACGACGAAATGAGTTCCTGACCAACAGAGAGTATTTGTTGGTCTAGAACTCGTTTCGTTGTATCTAGCACCAAGTTTTCCCAAATGGTAATTTTCGGTCAATTTTGGTCATTCTCTTTGGAGAGAGTGAAAAACAAGAAGTTTGTTGCTCTAAACTTACAAAATTTCTCGAGGTACCAAATAAAGAGTATTTGTTGGTCTGGAACTCATTTTGTTGTATCTAGCACCAATTTTCCCATATGGCAATTTTCATTCAATTTTTGTCATTCTCTTGGGAGAGAGTTCAAAACAAGGAGTTTGTTGCTAGAAACTTACCTACTACCTCAAGGTCCCAAATAAAGTATATTTGGTGGTCTAAAACTCATTTCGTTATATCTAGCACCTTGTTTTCCCAAATGGTAATTTTTGGTCAATTTTGGTCATTCTCTTTGGAGAGAGTTCAAAACAAGGAGTTTATTACTCCAAACTTACCAAATATCTCAATGTACCAAATAAAGAATATTTGTTGGTCTAGAACTCAATTCTTTGTATCTAGCACCTAGTTTTTCCAATTGGCCATTATCGGTCAATTTTGGTCATTCTCCTTGGAGAGAAGCCAAAACGAGGAGTTTGTTGCCCCAAACTTACCAAATCTCTCAAGGTACCAAATAAAAAGTATTTGTGGGTCTAGAACTCAATTCTTTGTATCTAGCACTTAGTTTTCCCAATTGGCCATTTTTGGTTAATTTTTGTCATTCTCTTTGGAGAGAGTTTAAAACAAGGAGTTTGTCGTCCGAAGCATACCTAATATCTCAAGGCACTAATAAAGAGTATTTGTTAGTCTAGAACTCGTTTCGTTGTATCTAGTATCAAGTTTTTCCGAATGGCAATTTTCGGTCAATTTCGGTAATTCTCCTTGGGGAGGGTTCAAAACAAGGAGTTTGTTGCTCAAAATTTACCTATTACCTCAAGGTACCAAGTAAAGAGTATTTTGGGGTCTAGAACTCATTTCGTTCTATCTAGTACCTTGTTTTCCCAAATGCCAACTTTCGGTCAATTTTGGTCATTCTTTTCGGAGAGAGTTCAAAATAAGGGAGTTTATTACTCCAAACTTACCAAATATCTCAAGGTACCAAATAAAGGGTATTTGTTGGTCTAGAACTCAATTCTTTGTATCTGGCACCTAGTTTTCCTAATTGGCCATTTTCGGTCAATTTCGGTCATTCTCATTAGAGAGAGCTTAAAACACGGGGTTCGTTGTCCAAAACATACCTAATATCTCAAGGTACCAAATAAGGAGTATTTATTATCTAGAACTCATTTTGTTGTGTCTAGCACCAAATTTTCCCAAATGGCAATTTTCGGTCAATTTTGGTCATTCTCTTTAGAGGGAGTTCAAAATAAGGATTTTGTTGCTAGAAACTTACCTACTACCTCAAGTTCCCAAATAAAGAGTATTTAGTGGTCTAGAGTTCATTTCATTGTATCTAGCACCTTGTTTTCCCAAATAGTAATTTTCAGTCAATTTTGGTCATTCTCTTTGGAGAGAGTTCAAAATAAGGAGTTTGTTGCTCTGAGCTTGCAAAATATCTCAAGGTACCAAATAAAGAGTATTCGTTGGTCAAGAACTCATTTCGTTGTATCTAGCGCCAAGTTTTCCCAAATGGCAATTTTCGGTCAATTTTGGTCATTCTCTTTGGAGAGAGTTCAAAACAAGGATTTTGTTGCTAGAAACTTACCTACTACCTCAAGGTACCAAACAAAGAGTATTTGGCGGTCTAGAACTCACTTCTTAAAGTTTTTTGTGTCAATCTTGTTCCTTACTTCCTATACTCCTTTTTGCCAAAACCCCACGCTTGAGTGTGGAAAATCATCAAAATTTGGGAGAAATTGTGTGAATTTTGGGGTATTGCTGAAATCAAAGAATTCGTATTACTCATATTTTCTTGCATCAGTTTCTTGAGAATTGCTTGTGAGTTTTGTGATTTGATCTGGTTGCTTATCATATTGAATTGTCACTGGAGTACTCTTGAATCTGATTAAGAGTGAAAAGAAAACATAACGAGTGGAAAAAGGCAAGAGTGGTGAGAACATAAGAGGGTAAAAGCCATTGAGTGCCAAACACGAAAATGAGTGAATCTTTCTGAGTGAAACACGTGAGGAAAGAGTGCTCTTGAGGTCCTAATCTTATTTTTGCAGATTTCAATATGTCACGCAATTAAGAAGGTACAGAAGATAACACAACTGAAGAGGTACAACAACCAACCGTTCCGAACTTACAACTACAGGCGTTGTTAGGGGAGATGAGGAGGATGATCAGAGCTGAATTAGAACGAATTCATGAGAGGATGGATAGGTTAGAAGGAGAAACAGCCGCGGGACAGCCTCAAAATGCTCCCATTAGGCAACCACCTAGGCGGGTACAACTAGATGAGCAATGGGATGATGATGAAGATGTAGAGGAATGGGAGGAGATGGATGAACCAACAATAAACAGGGGTAGGTTTAGGTGTGGTAATGGGAATAGAGAAGCTAGGATGGGTAGACCTAGGTGAGATAATGACTTGGGAGGCATTAAAGTGAAGATTCCATCATTCCAAGGTAAAAACGATCCTGAAGCTTATCTAGAGTGGGAGAAGAGAATGGAGATCGTGTTCGATTGCCACAACTATTTTGAGATTAAAAAGATAAAGCTTGCTGTAATTGAATTCACTGATTATGCTATTGTTTGGTGGGATCAATTGTTGAAGGAAAGAAGGAGAAATCTGGAACGCCCTGTTGAGACATGGGACGAGATGAAAACAATCATGAGAAGACGTTTCGTTCCAAGCTACTATCATCAGGAGTTGTACAACAAGTTGCAGCGACTAACCCAAGGATCCAAAAGCATAGATGATTACTACAAGGAGATGGAGGTTGCTATGATCCGAGCAAATGTAGAGGAGGACAGAGAAGCTACCATGGCTAGATTCTTGCACGGTCTAAATAGAAAGATAGCGGACGTGGTAGAGATGCAACATTACGTAGAGTTGACGGATATGGTGCATCAAGCTATCAAAGTTGAGCAACAATTGAAACGGAGGAATTTTCCTAGGAGGGGTCCAAGCTCAACTCCTACCAACTCATGGAGATCAGCCCCTAAACGGGACGAATTTCCATCAGCGAAGCCTAAGACTGAGCCTTCTAAGGATGGAAAACAAGTTGCAGTACCAAAACAAGGTAACACTGAATCTGCCACTTCTAGAAATCGTGACATTAAGTGTTTTAAATGTCAAGGCAGGGGTCATATTGCTAGCCAATGTCTGAATAAAAGGGTGATAGTGATCAATGCTCAAGGAGAGATTGAGACGGATGATGAACGAGAAGATGAAGAAGATGACATGCCACCGCTTGAAGATGACTATGAAGGGAAGTGTGCTGTAGACGGAGAATCATTAGTAGCGAGACGAGCTCTTAGCGCGCAAGTTAAGCAAGAAAACAACAACCAGCGGGAGAACTTGTTTCATACTCGATGTTTTGTGAATAACAAAGTTTGCAGCGTCATAATTGATGGAGAGAGTTGCACCAACGTGGCTAGTACTGAATTAGTGGAGAAATTAGCATTACCTACCATAAAGCATCCACGATCGTACTGGCTTCAGTGGCTGAACAATTGCGGAGAAGTCAAGGTGACAAAACAAGTGTTGGTAGCATTTTCCATTGGCAAGTATGAAGATGAAGTGCTTTGCGATATGGTACCTATGCATGCATGTCATATTCTATTGGGAAGACCATGGCAGTACGATCGGCGAGTCACACATGATGGTTTCACTAATAGGTACTCTTTTACCATTAAAAAGTAGCCTATATCACTTGTGCCATTGACTCCAAAACAAGTTCTTGAAGACCAGCTAAAGATGCAAAAAGCGAGTGAAAAGAGAAAAGAGAAAGAGAGAGAGGC
>JXTC01000206.1:0-23110 GCA_002914845.1 Trema orientale
CTTGCATATTCTAGTTGTTTTATTTGAAAAGTTTGCAAAAGTTTTTAAAACCCAATTCACCCCCCCCTCTTGGGTTAGCTAATCTTGGGATAACACTAAACTATGGCCTACAAAGCTTATTAATTATAACCATTATTATGTTTAATTTTTCTTTTGCAGAAAAAAGCACCCTTCTCCCAAACAACAGGCTAGACAAAGAAATGGAAGGAAAACCAGACAAAAGATCTAGCTCCACATTTTAATTGTGTGTCATGCCATGCACAAAGTTCAAAATTACTAGCTTGGCACAACCCATTGGCTCATGTTTTAACGTGTCATGCCGTATCAACTCAGGTGCCTAGACGTACCAGTCTCTTTGGACCAAAATTGGTATTTTTGACTAGTAATTATATTAATTTTAGTGTGTTAATGTAATTGATGTTGCTCCTCGACCCAAATTTCACAGTTAAATCGGAGAACGCCGTCGTTTATTCTTTAACTTTAACTTTGAAAAATAATGTGTGTAGAAAATAAGTATTGCATTTTTTATTTTTGTAATAAAGTATCTCGTAGTAAATAAAACTTCATAATTTTTTTTTTTAAAAAAATAAACATTATAAATATAAATATCTAATAAAACATTTTTGAAATTTGGAAAATAGTAAAACGAATTTTTCAAACTAAATTTAAATCTATTTTGTCTATGCCATAGGAAACTTTCTCCTTTCAGTCAACACCTGGTAGCCATTTCATCAATTATCTAAAAAATGTTTAGAAACATGGAATGAGCTTATGCTCAGTAAGTAAATCTCATGTAATGCCTACATGTTATAATCTACGAACTATGCATATGTAACTTTAGAAAACTTATGTATCCCTTAATCTTTGAAAATATAAACTTTACTATAAAGCATTTCTTCTCTAAACTTTCTTTATAAAATATTTTTTCTCTGAAAAACTTTGACTATGTGCGAGCTCGATTTTTGTGTAATGCCTTGTTCATTACAAATAGTGAGCAAATAATGTGTCATGATGTAACTATTGTTAACCACTATGGTCCATCTGGAATCCAGGTAGACACTTTGCTTTGCTTTGAACTATGTGGGTTACTAGTCACATCAAGCCTTATGGTGCCTACTATATCTTTTAAGATATGTTACATATTAAAACAATGTAATGTAATTATGATCAATGTGATATGTTATATGTTCTATATAGTTGCATATAAGTATGATAATTGTGTCATGAGCACATACAAGCATTGCATAAATTACAAAAAAAAAAAAAAAGATATGATTTTCAAAGTAATTTTTTTAGAAATATTATGTATCCCAAATTATATTCAAAGAAGAATAATGTTTTAAAACATTTGTTAAGCTCTTAATAGTAGTATAGGCACTTGACTGATGACCTACAATCACTATATTAAGAATGAATATTTAAACTACAATTTTAGCCATTATAGTGTAATAGCTATGTAGGATCCGAATAGCTATAAGGTCACATATGCTTGTCATAACACTATGATTATGGCCCAGCACTTCTGATATACTTGGCATTACACTATGTTGAGCTCAAATATAAAAGTTTTATGAAATGAAAGTATTTATGAACAATATGTTTTTCAAATTAAGAAGGGTTACATAGTAATGATGCTATGAGTGCACTATTTATGAAACCGGCATTCGTTGCATACATGAGATTTACTTACAGGTGCAAGCTCGTTCCATTCTTTTAAACAATTTTCACATAAGCAATTGGAAGTTGGTTACATTGGCAGATTCCCATATGGTATTAAATAACATGGTCGACTCTATATTTTCAAATGTTTAGCTTGTGGATTTTAATCATACAATGTTATGATATTTGATATTCAAGTTTTGTTTTTTTTTTAATATGTTTTTTCAATAAGAATAAGTATTTTTATTTTTTATTCAAAAAAAAGAAGTATTTTTATTTTGTTATAAGGAAAAAAAATCTTACGACTGAATTTTCCCTTTTATTTTCTAAAGATGAAGACTAAAATTAATACTTTCTAATTTAAATACAAATCTAGAATGGGGATACTACAGTAATAAGGTAGTTCTTTCACTCGAATTATTTGCGGATAAAGACTAATATACTTTGTTTTTGTATTTTAAGTGTGATAGTCAAAATCCCTTGAGCCAAATCTACCTGAGCCTAAAGATTGGCAAGAAGGGAAAAGACAAGAAATAATAAGCTACGCAGTCCCACATCGCATGAAAAAGGTGAAAGGCAATTGTTCATTATAAAAACTGATATATAAAGAAAGTGTTTTACAAAATAATTGATGCATGCTGTAACATCCTCCTAAATTACGAATCTTATAGCGGAAACTTTATTTTAATCAAAGGACTTTTATTGGAAACTTAGGTAGATGCTTCTACTTATCTTAAAAAAATAAAGATAAATTTTAACTTGAATAGAGAAAATTAAAGTAAAATTGTACTTTTATTTATCAGATCTTAATTTACATAATACAAAAGGCATATAGTACTAAGATCAAGCATTTTTATTATAACAAAATTATTCTCCCCTTACTTTCTGACCGCAACTGCAATCACTCTTATTCATCGCCTAGTTCTAGTTGCCTTCTTAGTTATCTATAGTACAATAATAGCTTAATGAAAAATCTCAATAATTAAGGCTTATGTTTACATGCATAAAATATTTTTTTTTCTGAAAGTTGTTAACTGAAAACTTATAGTTATAAGGAAATATTGAAAACTTTGTGGTGTATGATTATACCTCTAATTTTTATTCCTATTCTTATCTTTATCTCAGTAGAAAGTTTCAGCCTTAATTCTAGTGGGCACATTCCCTAAAGTCCGGGAAAAAACTCCCAAAAAACTTATATCCTTACCGACCAGGTACTATTAGTGCACAAAAAGGTGGTCTCTGCGACTTAGGCTGGCCATAAGTATGATCATACCAATCTTTTTTTGAAAACTAATATGCATGCTACAAATAAAACTTTAAACTAAATGTATAGTGTAGCTCCTTGAAAATATAATAACTTTTTGTATTGAAAACTATAACCTGAAAACATGAACCATGTTGTATATGAACTACTTATGTGGTGTCTAAGCTAACTTTATGATTTACTATTAGCTTTTATAGCAGTCTGCCCTATAACATTTGTTATGACAAAATTTTATAATTACTCTTTAATCTTTAGCAAAACCCTAATTTGTTGTTTTATGCAGAATTTCTATTTATTATAATTAGGTAAAATTTTATGTTTTTATTTTAACATAATTTCTTTACAAAAGACTTACTTTTGTTAGTTTCAGTTTTAGCAGTATTTCAACCTAATACTCATATTCTTTTTAAATTTAAATTTGTTAGAATCTCCCCTAGTTTTTCTTAATTTTTGACTTTTAGTTTTGACAGAGCACCTCCTTGGCATTTGCTACTTTCTCAATTTTAATAAAGTTTCTACTTATTAATATTTTCCAATAAAATTTATCATTATAATTCTATGATTAAATCGCCAAATTTTGTTTAAAAGGTAATATATTAATATCACATTTTCAAATTAACTAATAATATCTAATTATTATTAAACTTTAACTAGGCATAAACATAAATATATTTAAACATAATGATAGTGATAAAAATAATAAAATTGCTTAAAATATTATAAAAGGTTAGATTTTAGAAAAGTACTTAATTTTTGCCTTTCCTTTGATTAATCTTTTTTTTCTCTGTCTTTTTTACTTTCTAACTCCAGAATTTTTTGAAGACTTAATGTAGATTTTGGCTTATGAACCCTTCACTTATTTATAATTTTCCATAAGTAATTCTAATCATTAGATCAAAAGACACATAGAATGATCTTGGCCTTCCATATTTTTTGTGTTTAAACATAAATTGAGAAAACCTGAAAATAGGACTTCTATTTTGACGATATCATGGGTGATGTAATATTAGTGCCAAGTGTTAAATGTCTACACTTTTATAGTTTCTTAAAATCTTGGCTTGAGTTTTAACTATGTTTACCATCATTGTACAAATGACATTTATGTCCCATTTTAGAATTTTAGTGTTTTGAGTCTAAAGCCTTATAGACGGTCAAATTTGGGATTTTTTGAGTGCCAGCGAATTTTGTGTTACCTTTTTCTATTTTATTGTATAAGCTCCTGAAGTTTTTAGGCTTTGCTAAAACCTTTTTCTGTAAATTCCTTTCTTTTTGTCATAATGGGAGTAGACTTTTTATAGTTAGATACTAGAACTTTTGTTAACATATTTCTCAAGTAATTATAACAAGTGTAAGCAACTTAACTTTTACCTGTTAGGACGAGTATTACAAGTGTCTCATTAATTATGTGCATTATAGTTTATTTACTGAGTTTTTAGCTCATTATATTATTCAAAATTTTTTAAGTAATGAATAGTGAGATAGCAGATGACAGGGATGAAACAACTTAGTGACATGAAGGTCTATTAGTCTACGTTTTAATGGAGTAAATATTTTATACTACCTATTGTGCATTCATGATATTTTATACTTTCAAAAGTACTTTTCTTAAATTTACATTAGGGTTTTCAATTATATTAGTTAGGGATGGTAACGGGTCAGGTTCGTGGTGAGTATGACTATCTCGGTCCTATACTCGGGGGAAAAAACCAAATTCATACCAACCCCATTTATCGGTTTAAGTTAGCAGGGGCATGTTCGTGTATTCCTCGCACGGGTAGGCGGATACCTATATCTGGTAAATAATTAAAAAAATATATTATTTGAATAATAAAAAGAAATATAATTTAAAGGAAAAAAAATCTAATGACAATATCATATACTAAAATTAGTAATACTTCAAAAATACAACCTAATTTTTATAGGTACATATTTCTTTATGTGTATTTTACATAAATTATACACATATCTAATATATATATAAATAATTAATCGGGTCTGTTACGGGTCAGAAAAGCGAGGTAGACACACCTATATTCGTACCCGTCTTATACCCGGATTGGATTTTTCATTTAGTACCCCGTATCCACCCCGTTTACCCAAATAATCGAGTATTACTCGCCCCATTAGGGTTGAGTATCTGCGAGTAAATGGGTTGGCGGGTAAAATTATCATCCATTATTAGTACTTAGTTTATGAATTTAATAAAGACTTAAGTGTTTCCTAAAAAAATAAAAAAATAAATAAAGACTTAAGTGAGGTATTTACTTTTCTGAAAAACATTCCGCATCATTCTCCGTTAAGAAGATATATGATAACATCCTCAGACTAACGGGTGTTACAAGGTGTCAAAGCTTGATTGGTTGAAGTTAATCCGCTTCTGATGTGGTGAGTTCCCGTTGACTGAAGGGAGCAAGCGCACGGAGGGAATTAAGTATGCGAAGCAGCGGATGAAGAAAGCATATGGTGGCCGATAGCCAGGGCCCTCAGATGCTGACTCATGCTCTTTTTGTCGGCTAGTGTAACTCACGAGCGATCCGAGGACTGAGGGATTGATCAGACGGTTCTTCGGATGGAGAGTTTGATGTTTTCACACGCTCGCTCATGATTTTGCAACGCCAGCTTTAATTTTTGTTCTTTTTCAAAAGTCATCTTAAATTGTGAAATGACTATAATGCCTCTTTCTGCTCAATATGGAGTATAGACTATAAATTAGTAAATATGGTATTTAACAATACCAATTTGAAAAAGGAACGTACAACATAAATTCTCCAAATGAAATCCAAAATACGGTCTAAGAAAATAACAGCAAATAGATATATATATATATATATATATATATATGGGTGAGTTTTCAATGAGTATTTTTGTTTTTGCTCCATGGATGGGTAAATTTGACTAATTTGGAAACAAACCTACAATAATAAGTCATCTTATTCAATATATTAATTTCTAATTTTTTTTATTTATTTCTTTTTTGAAAATTTAATTTAAAGTTTAATTTTTTAATTACCTTTAATTTAAAACTATATGTATTATTGTATCTTCAATATTTAATAAATTTTTTTTTATCGGTAAAATCTAAGGTAGGATAATTTTCATATTATGAATAAGTTGTTTTTTTAAATAATAAAAAATGAATAAAACAACTACATTGAAAGAAAATTTGTTTTAAAAAAAATTATGCGTCAAATAGCTTAAAATTTGTATATCTTTTGTTGTTGTTGTTTTTTTTTTTTCCTACGAATAAGATAGTTAAGAGTAATTTAGGGTTATTAAGTATTTTTCACTAATTTTATTTCTTATAAAATAAAGTAAAATAAAATAAATTAACTAATTCATCAGGTTACCCATCTTTTTTATTTTAAATAACTTTCTATATTTATATATTTATTAATTATAATAATATTTTTAATAAATCTACTAATATTATTATAGCCATTAGATTACAATCCAATGGCCCAAATTAGAGTACCCATCCATGGAGTAAAAACAAAAATCTCCATTGAAACATCACCCATATATATATATATATCTATATATATCTATACTATATATAAGCGTGAATAAGCAGCTCTTCCTCTATTTTTTTTTTCCCCATTTATATCCATTCTCTTTTTAGGTATTTCCTTTGTTGGTTAAAACAAATTTAAATAACTTATTATTACGTAGGGTTATATTAGTATTTTCACATTTTTTTAAAAAATTTTTAATTTATAAAAAATGTGTTGTAATTGGGGCTTGAAACTTTAGTGCTAGAATGCCTCTTTAATTTCAGAGGAAATTAGACTGTGTACGGTCTTCGAATCAAAGTTTTGTTTTATACGGTGTGTTGTTTACTTTTATACGGAGGGGTTAAAACTTTCTACGGTGTTTAAAACTTTTAATTGTGGTTTCCGTGATGCGCCAGGGCACTAGAGCATTTTCTTTAATGCTCATCCTCTTTTTTTTTTTTTCTTTTGCTCTTCAGGCGTTTGAAAAAAAAAAAGACAATAAACATATAATATAAGGGGAGTCAACGTGTCATGTTCTGTGCAGTGCAGACATCACATATTCATATATATATATATACATACTGTTAAAACATCTCTTATTCACTTATGTATTATATATTCTTTTCAATTTCTTTATTCTTTTTTTACATTTTTAAGGTTTCTTTTTAGCCTTTTTTTTTTAAAATTTCTTTCATTCTTTTTGTTACTTTTATACACTTTTTTCTCTTTCTTTTATTTAATTCAATAATTTGACAAAAAATACTTTTTCTCTTTTTTTTTTTCTTTTCGTTATTTTCTAAATAGATGTTTTTCTTTTCATTAAAAAAATTACCATAAGTATCTTACTAAGTTACTTACGGTATTAGAAAAAAAAAATATTACCACAGGAATCTCATTAAGTTACTGACAATATCTGAGAAATTGTAAAGAGAGATAGACATTCTAAGGAAAAATAAAATAAAAAACTAAATATGTTACCACATAGATATCCTACTTTTTACTTTTGGTATCCGTAGAATTGGAATGAGAGTTAGGCGTTCTTTATTTCGGAAAAAAAAAAAAAAAAAAAAAACTCCAAGTATCTTACAAGGCTGCGTATGGTATCTGAAGATATTGAAATAAAAAAAAAAAATTACCATAAGTATCCAACCAAGATACTTATATATCCTGGAAAATAAAATGGGAGCTTGGCGTTCTTTATTTGGAAAAAAATGATAATTAAAAAAATACTATAAGTATCCTATCATGATACTTTAGTATCGGAGAGATGAGAAGAGAGTTAGAGTGCTGCCATAAGTATCCTATCATAAAACATTTAGTACCAGGGAGATGAGAGAAGAGTGGGGTACTGCTTATCACGTAATAAAAATACCATAGGTTTCTTACACTATAATTATGGTGAAGAGATTTGATATACCTTATTGCCTAAAAATATTTATTAAACAAATTACCATAGGTATCTTATCAGGTTACTTATGATATTAAGGAAAAAAAATATTCCATAGGTATCTCATTAAGTTACTAACAGTATCTCGAAAATTGCAAATATTCCATAGGTATCTCATTAAGTTACTAACAGTATCTCGAAAATTGCAAAGAATAATAGATGTTCTAAGTACCACATAGATATCCTACTTTGTTACTTTTGGTATCCATGGAATTAGAATGGGAGTTATGCGTTCTTTAACGAAGTATCTTACAAGGGTACATAAGGTATCCGAAGACATCGAAAAAAAAAAAACATTAGCATAAGTGTCCAACCAAGATACTTATGGTATCCTAGAAACCAAAATGGGAGCTTGGCGTTCTTAATTTTGAATAAAATAGTGATAATTAAAAAGTGCTATAGGTATCCAGTCATGATACCTTTAGAATCTGGGAGATAAGAAGAGAGCTGAGGTGCTACTTTTTGTGTGGAAAAAAATACTATAGGTATCCTACCACGGTAATTATGGCGAAGAGATTTGGTATACATTTTTGCCCAAAAATATTTATTAAAAAAAATTACCATAGGTATCTTATTAGGTTACTCATGATACTAGGGGAAAAAAATGTTCCATAAGTATCTCGTTAAGTTACTAATAGTATCTCGAAAACTGTAAAGAGAGATGAACGTTCTAAGAAAAAATAAAAGTAAAAAAACTAAAGATGTTACCACATAAATATCCTACTTTGTTACTTTTGGTATCCATGGAATTGGAAATAGAGTTAGGCGTTTTTTATTCTTAAAAATAAAAATCTAAATATCTTACAAGGGTGGTTACAGTATCTGAAGACATTGGGGAAAAAAAAGTTAGTATAAGTATCCAACCAAGATACTTATTGTATCCTAGAAACCAAAATAGGAGCTTGGCGTTCTTTATTTGGAAAAAAAATAGTGATAATCAAAAAGTACTATAGGTATCCTATCATGATACCTTTAGTATCTGGAAGATGTTCGGGTGCATCGTAATATCCTCCCAAATTATCTATAATATTCATGTAAGTTTAAAGTTCCCTATTAAAGTTAGATATATATATATATACACACATATTATCCAATCTTTTTTTTTAAAAGAAAATTAGAAATTAGAAGGATGGTTTTCTATGGTATTTCCTTTTCGTATTTAGTTTTTGGAAGGGTGATAGGGTTGTTAAAAATAAAATTAGAGAAAGAAAGGTTATTTTTGGTATCACAAATGATTAAATAAAGTATCCGGATTAAAAAAAAAAAAACCGAGACTACTATAAGTCCCATGCAAAGTTACCTATAGAGTTAGGCTTTCTTTATTGCATAAAAAAATAGAAAATGATCATAACTATCGTATTATCTAGTAAATGAGCTTATTAGGGAAAACCTCCAAAAAAAAAAATTGCCATACGTATCTTATAAAGTGACCTAAGGTATCCTGAGAGGTTAACCATGGTATATAGATAAATAAATAGAAACAATTTAAGAATTAATTTATTAGAAGCGCGACTTACGCCACTTCATAAAATTATTCAAAGAATGTGTGGTATTGAATTAAAATTTTAAATTTAATTGAATTCAAAATAAGCACACAAATAAAATAGAAATTCAAATTAGCAATAAAAGAAGTCTAAATGGGGCAAAAATAAAAAAAGAACGACCGATAAAGACTAAAAAAAAGATAAAGAAACATAATTTAAAAGAAAAAACTAAATAATTAAAAATGATTAAAAGTAATACAAAATATTAAAACAATATAATATACATATAGTACTTTATGACAGGCGCTGATGTGATGCGCCTATCTTAACTTTTACGTTAATTTAATTTAATTTATTTTTTCAGTTTTTGGCCTTACGCAATTTGACACGCTCAGGTCGTATACTGAAAATTTAGCAGTCGTATTTTTCTAAACTATAGCGTCGTGTGTCCGTATTTTTCAAGCTTTTGGGACTTGTCCGTATTTTTTAAAGAATGACTCCTTTTTAACGTATTTCTCTAAAACCCCCTTAATTTCATGATGCACGAGTAGGGGTGTCAATTCGTGTCGACGGATCAGGTTTGTGTCGGTTTGAAGTCTAATATATACATAAATTATGTCAACCTGAACCCGACCCGTGACCCGTCGTGTCAGAAAACCATCAACACTAACCCGACCCGCACCTAAAACGGGTTGACCCGAACCCGACCCGCACAACCCGTTTTGGTAAATAACATCAAACCCACAACCTGATTTTGACCCGCCAACCTGCTATGACTCGTATTTTTTTACTTATATTTTCTTTTTCTAAGGCTATTATTGTCTCATTTTAAAATAAATAAATTAGGGGTAATTTATAAATATAATTAATAACTTATAATCCCAAACACTTACATTGTACAAATTAAATATATCTATAATAATAGTCATAAACAAATTAAATAAAAAATATTTTTATAATTTAATTATATATATATATTTGTTGGCGGGTCAAACGGGTCAAGTTCGTGTCTAGCGGGTTGACCTGAACCCGACCCGTTTTTTTATTCGTGTCAGGCTGGTCGACCCGAACCCGACCCGCACCCTTTTTCTTCAACCCTAACCCGCAAAAAATCGTGTCGTGTTCGTATCGTGTCGTGTCGTCGTGTCGTAACCCGAATTGCCACCCCTATGCACGAGTAGGCGTAAAAGTTAGCATGTGAAGTCGGTTTTGGGCCTTGTGGTGGGCTGGCTGTATATACGCTTTTACGTTTTATCCATCTCTGTTATGTTTGGCAATCTGTACGATTTTGGGACTTGTGCATATTATAGGGAAAAGTTCATAAATACCCGTTTTTAAAACCATATTTTCATAAATACCCGTTTTTTATTTTTATTTCATAAATACCCGTTTTTATACTTTTTTTGGAGAAATGTGGACCACTACTGTTTTACGCATGAAATATAGACTACGGTATATATTTCACGAATAAACTTACCGCGGTCCACATTTCACGAATAAACTTACACTCAAAATTGGCACACATTTTAAAATGTGTACCGTTCATATTTTACATATGAAATGTGTACCTAATAGGTAAAATATACATTGTAAATGTGGATCACTCATATTTTTCATATAAAATGTGGACCATAAAAATGAGTTATTTTGAAAGAAGTTTTAAAAACGGGTATTTTGAAATAAGTTTTAAAAAAGGGTATGAGGTACAATTTTCACTATATTATATGTTATTTATTGGTGAGGCCCATTGTTATTCTATTAGTGGTTGGCCCAGTTTTAAAGCCCAATTGGTTTAGAGTTTTAGAGTTGTTCCTTGCACTGTTTGCCATAAATATTCTTGTTTTTTTTACTATTTACGTTATTTAATTTTAACAGATTAAGTAAATTAATATATGGACTAGGGCTATTTTAGTAATTTCGTTTTGTTTTTGAAAGGGTCTTTTTTTTGAAGTAATTGTAGTGACATCATACTACGCATGAAGTAAGTCCACGAAAGTTATTTTCAAAGGTCGTTGTCGTATTACTGTTTTTTATGCATCTCTTATTTATTGCTTCTGTCTTCTTTTGTGATTTATATATATGGTATATATGGTCTTCATTTTTCTACATGAAGAAGAATTTGTATGAGTTTTCTTTGGCAGCTTTTTTAGCATGTTGATATTTTGTTTTAGGGTTTTAACCCTATTTTTTGTTAAATCATTTATGTCGTTAAGGGGGTGTACTAAGAGCCTATTTAACATAGCTTCTAAAGATCTTTTGGAGCCCAAACGTTACTTTTGGGGTATTTGGATGAATTGTTAAAAGATCTTTTTTTAATTAGAAGATCTTTTTAATGAAGCGTGGACCCACTAGCTTTTACAAGAAGATCTTCTGAAGTTTTTATTTCAGGAAGTAAAAGTTATCCCAAACGGGCCCTAAGAGTTCTATGCTTCTTTAAATGTTAATTTGGACTTTAACATAATTTTAGTTAAAGATTTTTATGGTAGTAGTATTATTTATTGAAAATGGGTGAGGATAACTAAAAAGGGTGTAGTAGACCCACCCTTATTTTTTCAAAAGCAACTTTTTTTTTTTTTTTTTTGATATTGGGAATAGGAGATTGAACTCTAGACCTTAAGTTAATTATTCTATTGTGTCATAAAATTTATGCTATGAAGACCTCAATTATTTTTCACAAAAATTAAATTTTAAAGATCTCAAAAATATTGGTATTACTTAAGGTCAAAGAAAAGAAGCAAAAAGAATTATAGTTCTTTGAATATTTTGTCAATACAATCTCAAATTTACAAAGAAAATTATTTTAGTGCAGCCTTAGTTTGTAATATATAATACAGATATTTATGAGATATAATAATTACCTTATACAATAAATATATCAATATATAAGTTAAATTCACTGAATTTAAATTTAAAATTTTCTATTTCTTTCACAAATATAACGCACAATATAATACGTGCATTGCACGTACAATTTTTTATACATATAATATAGGGGGAATTCTTAGTGGAGATTTTTGTTTTTGCTTCTTGGATGAGTACTTTAACTAAGTTGAAAATAGTTTGTAATAGCAAGTTAATTTTACCTACGACCATTCCATTCTAATTCTTTTAGGGAATCCCTTTCATTCCAATTTCCATTAAAGTTTTATAAAAAATATTAATATCTATTATTTTTATACTTAGTTTTAAAGTTATAAAAAAATCTAATCAATCTCTTTTATTGCTTTTATGCATCATAACAAAACATCATAACATCATAATATTTTGAAAATATATTTTTAACATCATAACATCATGTAAGACTATAATAAAAAAATACTTTTATTTTTTCCAACATCATATACGACTCTAATAAAAAAAAGTATGCGTATAGTCTTATTATTATATGAAAGAGTACTATCCTAAGTTAAAATAAGTCTATATGAAAATTGAAAAAAGTACTAACATAATAGGCAATACGCCAATACGTGAAATCAAACAAAAAAAAAAAAAAAAAGAAGAGAGAATTTATACACTAGATAAGTTTTTTATTTTATTTTAATTTTTTAAAAAATATATACTAGATAAGTTATATGACTATTATGATAAAAAAATTTGTTTTTATTATATAATTAACGTAAGAGCATTAAATAAAAACCTAAGTAAAAAAAAACGTATAGAAATTTTACGTGAAATAAAAAAAAAGAAAAGAAGATAAGAAAAAGAACTTTAAAAAAAGAAAGAAAAATATATTTGAGAGGTAAAGAATGAGAACAAAAGATATAATTGAGAGATAAAGAATGAGAACGAAAGAGAAGAAATCAACTATATATGAAATTGGAATAAAAATAAAAAAATAATGGAAAATGGATTGAAAAAACAAATTGTCCAACTCATCCGATCACAAACAGGTTATCTATTTTTAAGTCATATATAAATTTCTATATCTATGTAATTTTTAATTAGATTAGGTTTTTTTTAGTAAAATTATTAATATTATTATAAACATCAGATCAAAATCTAATGACCCAAATTATTGTAATCAATCATAGACTAAAAACAAAAATCTCCATTGAAACCTCACCCATATATATATATATATATATATATCTTATACAGGATGCTATTTTTGAAAAGCAAGATTGGAAATATATGGTATCTATGAAAATAGATTCTATTTTACTTTTTAAGCAATAAGCACTGAAGTAGGTGTCATTTTTCAAACCTGCAGCTAAAATGTCATTTTTTTAAAAAAGAAAATAGTGTAAAAAACATCTTATTTTTGATAACCTTATCAATATTTCTTTTTTTTTCCCAGAAATTTTTTTTCTTTTTTTTTTTCCTCCCCTTATGAAATGCCAAATCCATCTTTTTTTTTTTTTTTGGAAAATTAGAGTGGATGTCCTTTTTTTTACTTCGTTTTATAAAATGTCCATTTTTTTCCTTTTAATATTTTTTTTCTTATTCTTTTTATTTTTTTGGCAAGTATTTTAAAAATAAGTAATATTTTTACTTCAGACTTTTAACCTGTTTTTTCCTACTAATTTTTCGTTTTAGATGCTTTCATTATACTTGTTTCTTTTTGGCAAATCTTTTCTTTCTCATAAAATGTTTTCTTTCTTGGAAACCAATAGCAAATATTTTCTTTCGAAAATAAATCCAACATTAACAAATAAATATCTTTTATTTTTCCATGTAACTGGTTAGTAAAACTGATAATTGTTTAAAAATGCATAATGTTATTCTAAAATGCTTAAAAACTATATTAATTTCAAGTTTCTAATTACTGTCAGAAACCAGATTGACTATTAATTTCCAGATACTTAAGTACTTGCTAGAAACAAGTAGCCACTCACAAATTAGAAACCAGAAACATGATTGGCTATTGAGTTCTAATTACTTTTGTGGTTTCTAGAGACTATTAGCCAATCTAGAACTAGAAACTTGGTTCATTTTAGATTTTTATTCAAGTTTTGGTTACGGGCCAGCTTGGTTTCTAAAAAATAGTAAACAATCGGCAAACTAGAAACTAAGTTGGCTACTGATTTCCAATTACTTGATTAGTTTATATAAATATCATCAATTAGTTTCTAGAATTCATTTAAAATCTAGTTATAGATTTCAATAAATTGTGTATTTTTTGGAATTTGGTACTAATCCACAATTAACCTAAATTAGCTATTACTTTACTCGAAACTGAAACTAATAACCAAATTGGTTACGGCCTTCTAGTAACCGCATTAACATATAAATATCATTTAATGTTTCGGATTGGTAACCAGTTTCTATGTTTACCAGATTTTGCTAAATCAACAAAAATAATTGACATTATTGCTTTTACGTATCACACCATGCACCAATATTTTGGAACTTCCTCCAAGATAGAAAAATAAGCATATAACTAGAAATAAGAAAAAGATATATCACAATAAAACTAAGCAAAATCAAACCACTAACAGAACTAGACTTTCATCAAACAATATTGTCAATCTATTAAAGACCTACAAAACAATTCTATCAATTGTTATGAAGCATCATTATTTTCTACGGTGTTCAAATAAAATGGGGCTGCAGAACATAGCGCCTTCAAATTATTTGATAATTTTCGTAACCTTGCACTTATTGGTGAGGAGTGAACAGTCATTTCCAAGTTGTGTCTTGACCGGCAACGATGAAGAAATACCTTAAGTCATACAAATAAACATTATTATAGCAACTCATTTGTCAATACTCACATCAGCATAACCAAAACCTGCTTTGACAAGAGATAATGACATGAACACTAGGGAGTAACTTCCCCTGGTTGAACTTCACAATGCTCAAAAACATCCTAGACAAGCATGTCACAAGGTTATCATCATTAACCAATCCCACATAACTTAATGCTTTTTGTTCTGCAATTTTTATTACCTTTTCCATCGTGAAAGTAAATTGTAGATATTGAGACTTAGTCCATACCTTCTCGAAAAGAGAAGTGGATTCTATGTGCACAAGAATAGTCCGAAAATACGATACTGCACCACTATTAACTCAGATAAGTGACATCTTTCTAATTAAAGTATCGTAAGAGACAGTTAGAAACAGATCCAATTACATCTCCTATGTACAGACGTCCTTGACATTTCCAATGGGCTTGCTCTGCAAAAAGATAAGGAAAATTAACCTGGATAGTACTAATTTGGAATAAAATGACTTTTTTAATTTTTTTTTTCAAATTAACATTTGTAGTAATGTCACAAATTGTATAACGAGAGGTTACACAATTTGTTATTATGAAATTAGACTTTTTTAAAGATTAATCAATAGTCACAAATTGTGTGACTCTCCGCCTCACAGAGTCACAAAACATTACTAAAAAAGTCATTTTTTTAATCATTCTTAAATAAGTCATTTTAGTCAAAATTACTACTATTATTAGCCCAATCAAACCTTTAAAAAAAATTACAATTTCATCAAACAACATTATTAAGCTATTGAAGATCCATAAAACAATAGTATCAATCTACTAATAGACGGGTCAAAGTGCATCTCTAACACCTGAATCATGATCACTTGAACAGAACTACAAACAGCGGAGGAGATATACTAGATTCAAAGCGGAGAATGTACTATCAGTTGGTTAGGAACAAAGAGGCATAAGCCTAAAAACAAGTAGAAGATACGTAGTAGTACAGATCTTAAAAACTACATCTTCACATTCTTAAGTCCTTTAAACAAAGCACCAAGTTGCTCTACCGTACCAAACTGGGTAGCCATGGAAACTTCAATCCGATACTGCAATCAAAAGAAACAAAAATAAAAGAAACAAACGGATATCGAAAGCCAAACAAATATCAAGAACATCACCAATAAAAGAACTGAATTTCTTTCGAAGTTTAAACCAATAATCTGAATTCAAACCAATGTTTTTACTCTTCCATGGCCGAGCTTGACATCTTGCATTGAATTTTCTTAGAAACACATGACAGAGGAGCTTGGTAGAAGGTGCTTACAGAATCGAACGAGACCAGGAAGAAAATCGGCAGAAGCCTCGAGCTCCTCCATACATGGAATTCTTCCATTTCATCAGCACAACGTCGAACACTCAAGATCTGCTTGATTTGCATCTTCAACCAAATCCACGAGAGCTTCCAAGTCATGAATGATCATGATTAGAGGGCTAGATTGAGCTAGTCAACAAGGGCTCGCCCCTTTGGTTCGATTTCATGAGTTGATCCCCTTGTCCCTGAGTAATTAGTTTTAAAAGGTCGTGATGCATTGAAAATCGAGCATTAAAAAGGCGTTAGTTGTCCAATATGGTGTGAATTCCCATTAAATTATGCGGTTATTAAGTTTCCAACAACATTTCTCCCAAAAAACATGAGCAATGCTGTGGGGCACCAGTGGTGCCCAGCACCACAGTGATATGTCTGTTTGTTACTGGATGATTTAATTAATAAACTGGGTCCCATATGGGCCCCACTTAAATTATAATTATGATTAGCCAGTGACAGACTGACACATCACTGTGGTGCTGGGCACCACTGGTGCCCTATAGTATTATTCAAAAAACATTAAATAATGAAAATTTTGGGGTTTTCTCTACCATATCTTGTTTGTAAAAACTTCAGTCGGGTAGACAAACCAAAAAAAAAAAAAAAGAAAAGAAAAGAAAAGAAAAGAAAAAAAGAGAGAATAAAACAGCTAATAGACAGAAATCACGAGCACACTTGCGCAGAAATTCCAGTATAAGGAATTAGAAAGCATTTCAAGTTTTTTGGCTGAGATGAAAAGCATCTTAGTTATTTTGGCTTGAACAAAGCCGAACTTATTACAAATGCATAATTTCTATTCTCAGCCCCCATTCTCAGCCCCCCAGAGCTTGAGAATACACAACATTGAATTTTTATCATCACTCCCCAAATTTAATTTACATTTTCAACTTGCGTTAAATCTCACATAACTTGTTCAATCCCTAAACCAAAACGAAATCTTGATTACAAATGCAAGGCATCACACTTTTTTCTCCTTGACCTGTTTTAGCTTCTTCATTGTTCCAAGCTAATTCCTTCAAGTCAATCCCTTGTGCTGAAGTAGCGTAAGAATTACGAACAGGTCTGATTTAAAAAAATAAAAATAAAAAATAAAATCCTTGAGTAACTTTTTTTTTTTAAAATTGGATTTAATTAATGACCTCTACTTATTACAAATTAAAGAAAAATATCTATTACTATCCGACCCTCACCCTACCTTATTAGGGATCATAGGTTTTCACGCCTATCTCTGGTATGACTTAACCCTAGGATCGAGGTTCCGAGTAGTGAATACTCTTACCACTTGAGCTAACCCATTTCGTCAAATCCTTGAGTAACTTAAGAATTGAAGTCTTTTTATTTTTACTTTTTTTATTATTTTTTTATTTATGATATAGTAACAGGGACTTGAACCACACCGCAGACCACACACACTCACCCACTGAACTCAAGCGGCAACCTAAGAACTGAGATTGAACGAAACACTAACTTTAAAAGCCTCCTAATGGGAGAATGGATGTGCTTAGAGGCTCACCTACAGCGAGGAAATGAGGAATCAAGCTGAACTTCATAACTTCTTTGACTATAGGCAAGCCCAGTACCTGAAACCTTTTTGTCTAGCAAAATGAAATAATATATAAGAAACTAAAAAAGTAAATAAGAATAAGGTTGTCAATCTAGTAGGTATTTTCTTTTTTTAACCTATGTGTAGATATTTTTTTTTTCAGCCATTGGATCATCGTCTAATAATGATCCAACGGCTATAATGAAGTGTATGAAAAGATGTGCATCATTAATATTATTTCTCTCTTATTTTTTACTATAAAAAAATGTGCATGATAAATTTTCATTGACCAAATTGATACCTATGCATAGGTAAAAAAAAAAAATACCTACTGGATTGGTGCCCATATACAGTCAAAGAGGCAGATACGTGTTTAGATGTTGACCTTGATTTGCTTTGTACCAAATATAAAATTCAGTTTAGAAGGGAATTTAATTCCTTTTGGGTTATTCCTCAAACAATCTCTCGTTTGTTTTCTGACCAGGTGGGATTTGTTGGAAGTAGATTGAGAAAAGTCTTATGGAATGTTTCTGTTGTGGCTGTACTTTGAGATGTGTGGTGTGAAAGAAATCAAATAATTTTTTGAAGACTCCATTTTCTTGGAGTTATGGGACAAAGTTAAATTTTGTCTGATTTATTGAGAATTTGGGAATTGTCAGGTAAATGGGGAGTTTTGTTGTTGTATTTTCACTTTCTTTTCGAGTGAGGATCTTTGTTGTTTCCTCAAGATCTGTATGATACACCTATTTAACAAATATTCTTGGTTCTTACAAATAAAATATTGTGTGTATATATATATATATATATATAAAATTCAGGAGTCGAGAAAGAAAGATACAGCAAGAAATAACAATACAGGTAACTGACACTTCAAACCATACAACTAATAATTCTGGACAATGGCAAGAAATGTATAGTAAAAATTGAAGCCTCCCACCACTGTTTATCACCCCTTAAAACCCAGGATCATGATTTGAAAGCGATAAAATCCCAATTTCAACATAAGAACCTTTTTGGTCATAGAGAACTCAGAAAAATATAATCTTGTGATTATTTCAACTAGACTTCTTAAGAAGCATGCGCCTTGCTTTAGCAAAAAATGTTGGACCCAAAAAACTATTAAATGGTACCTAAAACCGTGCGACTGTTAGCTATAAGTAGAGAGTTTCTACACCATTTTTTCTGTATAAATGATTTAATATGAAATTGTGATTTTTCATAAAAGGATGGCATGTTTCAACTTCCACAAGTAACCAAAACATTAAGTTCACTCTATATATAAAATACCAAAAAATCTTGAAAGTCATGTTTGGCAAACCTAATAAGCTATATAACAATATTATGTTTGGTGGTGATCTTACATTGTATTACTTAATATTATTCATGAAAATCATGGTGGTGATCTTATATTATATAACTTAATATGGCTGTGAAAATAAAACGGTAACAGTGTATTTGCTAAAAACCAAACAATAGCTGTATGTATCGTATGAAACTCTTATTATAATTATTCTCCCACTCGTGACTTCCTTTTTCCTACTCTTTCATGACTTCATCACTCCACTTTCCCACTCATTCTATCTCATCACTCTCTCTTCAATTTTTCACTATTGACTTTCTTGTAATACAAATACAATAGAATACAATGTAAGCATCGTATTGTATTATGGTGTATCAAGCATGACCTTTTAATAAATAAGAAATTTAGTTCATCCACAATAACGAATCATAACCATATTAGACATCCTCATAGAATAATTTGTGAAAATCAGAACTCACACACAAATTCCAGGCAACTTCCTTCGGGGTTTAGGCACCTACATCCAAGAAAAAACTCCTAGCCCAATATTTCTGAGTTGTAGCTCACCATGATGGGTACACAGTATGTACAACCATTCCTGTAACATAATTTCTTGACCAGTGAGATGCAATAATATCTTTGTATAATATTTTATTTCTAAAACACTTTTATCTCATAAGGATTCGTCAAGAATCAGCTTTACTGATGTAAATTGGAAAACCCTTTCATACTGTTTTCAATTTGGTAGTTTTATTATGAAAACTAATTTAAGAAATTCAAGTCTTTTCATATAGAGTTTAGAAACCACTACCTGGCACAATTTTCATTCTCTCTTCAGTCTCCATAGAAGCAATGCATTTCTCATGTCCACTGACTTCATGATTTCCTGCAACTGGTGGGGAAGGAACTTATGGTATATTGAGGGTGAAAAGCTGAGTTCAAGGACAAGCAATTGCGCTTACATAAGGCTAGCTGATGAAAATAAGTACTTAAAATTGTTCTAATCTCCAAGAGAAATTTGAGGAATCCTATGAGCCTTTGGAACACAGTCGGGAAAAGGTGAAATTTTGGGCGTCTCTTTTACTTTCAAAGTGATTGAAATCTTTGATTATTTCATGCTTGTTGAGCACTATCTTCATTCCACCAAACTTAAGGGCAAGTTTTCTTCAAGTGATAGACAAATCTAGGATGGCTGAAGCCAAGGGCATTGTCTAAGCACAAGTCATCGCTTCCATCACTTCCAAGTTTTGCCAATACTTAATGTTTATTAGTTTTTTTCCCTCTAATTTTCAGAAGCTACATAAGTAATTTTTGCCTAGTATTGTAGACAAACATTTATTAGAGTTAATCTGATTTAATAAGTTTATCAGTTTTTCATAGAAGTAAATTCTTTCACTTGAGACGATTCGTGTTTTTATTCACTATTATTGAAATATATTATGCGATAAAAAGTGAATAAATCCTTTATTTTTTTAAAAATAAGAAACAGTACTTGTATTAAACAAAGAAGCAATAAAAGAATAGGAGGATAAGAATTCCACCTAGGGAAACAGGGGACTTCAATCCCTGACCAAAGCAAAGAAAGAAAACTACATCTAAGCTACAACAATACGGGACTCCAATCCCCGAGCAAATCAGGGAAAGGAAAACAAGTGAAGTCCTTTACATCATGTAGCCATATAGCTAACCAGAATCTGATCCTATCCCACACTGAATCCCCACAATCTTCTACTCCATCAAAAATCCTACTATTTCGTTCAAGCCATAAAGCCCAAAACCGTAAAAAGTGAATAAATCTCAAAAACTTGGTAAAATTAAAAAAGTACCTGGAGAATGTCACTTTGAAGTATTTAGAAATACAAGCGAAGACACATGCTTGACCTTGTAAAAGTCGACTCCTCCTTCGCCAACCCTATATTTGAACTCAACAGGCATCCTTTCAATCATGATTTCCTTAAGAGTAATAACGTGCTTCAAACCATGTGGAAGTGTCATCAATCTTTTGCAACATCTAATATTTAAACGGCAAAGACTAGGTAAGGCCCCTTCCTCCACCTGCCATTCCTCTAAGTGAAAGAGCTCCACAAGGGAAAGCGATTCGAGTCGTGGAAAACCTCCTCTCGAACAAACCATTTCAAACCCTAAGAAGGCATCACGATCAAGGTGAAGTGTCCTTAAATTTGGTAGCTTTTGCAATGTTGCCATTGGATCATACTTTAAACCTGTATGTGCTAGTGTCAACTTGATGAGATTGGGAGAAATTTGATCGTCTTGTGGTAGCTTTTCTACAGGCAATCCCACATGGATTTCGTAAGTTCGAGGGTATCTTAAAATGATCGGTGTTATATTTATTGTTGAAGCAGAATCATTCTTCACGGCTAGAAATTCAAGACGATTAAATGTAACGCTGGTTGGATGGTAGCAGTCCCCCAAATTTTTGTTGATGTACACTTCCAATCTTCTAAGATTGGTAAGACGTGCCAGATTGTTCCAATGATTGCAGTCGATTGAAATACTAGTCAAAGTCTGCAGGCTATTGAGACCATTCAAAAACAATTTCTTATCAGTTACAGAGGATCTGCACGGTAAGTACAAATGTCTAAGTTCTTTCAACTTGTATATCACATTTGGCAACGTCAATCTAGAAACTGTTCGTAAATCTAAAGTTTGCAAGTATCTCAAATATCCTATGGAAGACGGTAGTTGTTCCATGTCACTGTCCTTTATGCTCAAGAATCTTAAGTCTTTGAGCTTTCCAATGTCTTTGGGTAGTTGAACAAGTCTCTTGAGATTTTCCAACTTCAAAACTCTAAGCAAATGAAACTTGTTGAGCAAGGGCTTCCATACTTGTTTGAGCTGTATCGGTGATAAGTTTGCGAATGCAAGAGACCTAAGATGGGCATATTTATGATTATTATTACCTGAAATAAGCATAGGATTAGCATGATTGTTGACATTAACTGCAAGCCTCTGAAATCCATTGATTTGCAATACATTCTTCACGGTGCTCGAAGACGAAATGTTCATCATCTCGCGATTGTTTGAGAGAATGATAGATTGTAGGAAGGTTTCATCCGAAGCCTTAGACATACAGAAGTCTCTGATGAGATGATGAATGCGACAAGTTCTTATTCTTCCCGTTGAACCCCATTCTTCAACTTGAATTATGCACCTGTGTACCAACTCACATAAGCATCCATAGGCTACCTCTTCCATGGTCTCAAATGAATTCCCCCTTTGCCATGGACTGAGTGATACAAAACCTTCAGCTATCCATAATTGGCAAAGTTGGCTTACCTTTATCTCATAACCCTCCGGGAAAAGACAAAAGTACAAAAGGCATGGCTTGGAATAAGAAGGCAAGTCATCATAACTCAAATTGAGTAGCCAAGAGAGACCCAAATGTCTGGAGCCTTCTTGTTGTTCCTCATGGATATTGTATCTTTTCAGATACGTCTGAAAATCCTCACGTAAAATCTTGCACTCGTTAATTGAGCGCCTTGTAGATAGAAGTCCAGCGAGCAAAGATATAGCTAATGGCAAGCCAGAACAGTGCTCAAGCATCTCGTTGGCCAATTCAGTGGTAGTTTCGTTTAATTTTGAATCTGCAAGACCGAAATTAAAAACAAAGGACAGAAGACGTGAAAGATGCTTTATTTGTTTCTTTGTATTCATTCACCAGTTAGTGATGCGTGCATTTAGAAAAACTTTCATAAACATCACACGAGTGAAGGAAAATAAATAAAATAAAATAAAATAAAAGAGGTGAGTGTGTGTATAGATATGTCATTATAACTAGAATAATATTTTGGAGACATAGATGGTTCCGATAATATTGCAGAACAAGAAATTTTTGAGATCTAATAAATATGGTATAGAAAAATTAAAAATAAAAAGATAAAAAAAAAA